>VWZE01000972.1:214694-259679 GCA_013396675.1 Eubucco bourcierii
AACATTTAGAGATGAGAAAGGTACTAGATGTAGTGGCAGGTTTCAGATCTCTCTACAATGCATGGCTATCAACATGAAAGTTTGAACTGGCAGTCACCCCTAAATCTGGATAGTTTGGGGGCAGCTAAAAGAGCAGTCTGTGTTACGCTGTGTAATATTTTATTTATAAACAAGAGAATACAATACCCGAGGGCAGATAGCAATTAGAAATTATTTAAATGTTATGTCTTGTACACGCTCTTGCAGATGCGTTATGTTTGAAGCTTTGTTTTCCCATGCACTGAGTAGGACTATGAACTGGCACGTGCCAGTTTTCAGTTGGTACTGGGGTGACGAGATGTGACAAAATTTTTAAATTCAGCAATTTCTACATGCTCAGTGAGTTACGATTTTTTTCTCCCAAGTGCTTATAGATATTTTAAACAGGGGCATGGTACTCTTACTGGAAAAGTACTGTTCCGCAGAGATTGCCTTTCAGAGCAAGGCTGATTAGTGAGTAGTCATCATGCAAGATATCTGTTTAGGGTGGTTTTGTCTTACTCTTGAAGATTTTTTTGTTTGAATGCTTCCTGTTGCGGTCGCACGTGTGTTTAAGTGCTTGGCAAAATAAAACGTTGTGCTTATGAAACTCAAGTTTTCCCAGTGTTGGCTCCTAGATCCCTGTCTCAGAGTTACTTAAGACTACACAGAAGGTGGGGGCGGGGAGGAGCTAATTCAGTTTATGAATGCGTTTTCAGTTGGGTGGTGGGAGAGGAGTGTGATTCACTTGTGATAGCTGCTTAAAAAAGCTAAGTGACTTAAGATCTAAACCAGGAAAAGCAATTTCAGAGTAGATTAATTTTGTGAGAATGCAGTTACTTTACTGATAACTGTTTACCCGCTTTCACCTATCCTGTCATTCCCAAACTACATGTACTGAACCGTTTAGAAACTGTCCGGAGAGGAAGCACTTAAACGATATTTACAGGTTGGGGAAGGGTGAGAAGGAAAGATTGCGAAACCATCTTCCATTTTTTGATTAAGTGAGGAATTGATGATCTGAATGTAACACTATTTCTTTAAAAAAAATTAAAACCCAGCGAAGCATTACTTAAACAGAAGCATGCACTGGGATTGAAAGTCATCCTTTTCTGCAGAGCTGGTACTTAGTAAATTCAAGGCCAGCCTCAAGGTCATTAAAATATTACTAACCTTGAAAGTAGTAGGGTTTGAGGTTGTTGGGTTTTTATGTTCCTATCACCTTTGACAAATACTCTATTTCTAGTAATATGCAAATACAACTTTTTATTGGAATGCAGCAATTTTTAAATTTCTTGGTAGAACATAGCTCTCATTTCACTGCCTGTCTCCAGTGCCTTTGATATTTCTCTACCTGGCAACACAAGAGATTTTAAAGTGTTTCTAAAAAAATAACTTTGCTTGGGTGATGTTTGTGTTATACATTGTTCAGAATTGACCAAAACGCTTTCTGATTTTCTGAGAAACAGAATTTTTGCTTTATACAATTTAGGGGGTTTGAGGTTTGGTTTTTATGTTGGTTGGCTTTTTTTTTTTTTTTTTACTTTTCTTGGGTTTTTTTTTAAACAACCTAGAATTTGCAAGTTTAAAATTACCTATGTTAGAAAAGGCAAATCAAACATTTCATTTCTTCAGTGGGAATAGAACAAACTTGAACGTAATTCAAAGCTACTGGTGGTGCCTTTATATGTAGCCTGTATTACTGTTTTGGACCTTACAGCGTCGTTTGTAGAGAACGTTAATGTGACCTGAAAATGGTTTTGAAAATGCCATATGGATAAATTCAAACGTGGATTTTAGGAGATGAGGTGTAGGCTGTAATTTGTGGAAGTTTGTACGTGTTCATTATAACTGGTGTCCCTGGGGCCAGAATGGCGCTCCAAGGACCCAGTTATTAAATGTTTTTATAGATTTGCCGTTAAGCTCGGAGAACACCTAGAAAGTACAGTTCTGTGTTGATCAATGTGATTCAGAAAACTGAGTTGCAAGAATATTAATGAAAAATAAACTGTGTTAGTAAAGAAGCTTGTCATTTCAGCCCAAGATATGACTGTCTTAAAACCAGGTACATGGCTTGGGCCTGCTTCTTGCTGTATCCTTTTATAGAGGATCCTACGTTTGCAAGCAGGGAGAACCGAGAGCTTTGTGACTTGCTTTGGCAACCTCTTTCCTCCCTTGTCTGAATTTTGGCAGTGGGATAGTTATGCTTGTAGTCACATGGCATCCCTCAGTGTGTACGGTCCCTGCCAGAGTGTGAGGTTCAGGTAACCCCTTGCCAGCTGCCTGGCCCAGCACCCTGCTGATCCTTGCTTGCCTTTGCTCATGTAACAGACACCTGACAAAAATGAAGCAGAAGGGACTTGGCAGATGCACTTCAGGAGCTTCTAGTGAGTCGTAGTTTCTAGAATTCATTAGGGTTGTCTGAAGTTGTATTATTAATATCTGTGCAACAAAGACATTCGATAAATGGCAGATAATTATTCTATTATGCACCTGGAAAAGAACATTATTTTTTAAAAAATGTTATGGGATTTTCTTTTTTTTTTTTTTTTTTTTTTTTAAACCTTAAGTATGCCTAACTTCATCTTGTCTTGTATGCTTCTCTGGCAAGAAATGGAAAATACGGTTGGATGTGGACCATGCCTTGCAAATAGGATCATAGCTGTTTTAAATAAATAAAGTAATTTACAAATTGAATGAAACATTAACGATTAATATTAGTGCCCTCAGAAGTTGGGGGTTTTATTCAGAATGTAGCTAAAATGAGCAGAGATTGCAAAGTTTTCTTTAAAAAGCTTGATTGTATGATCTTGTTTTATCTTAAATCAGTTTGTCTTGCTCAACTGGTTCATTTTCTGCCGAGTCAGTTACCTGCTCTGAGAACTAACCTTGTTATGGGGAATCCGTTAGATGCAGAGGGTGGAACAGGGTTCTAACTTCTGACAGTGGTGCAGACACTGAGCAGGTCTAAATGGCCCTGGAACAATGAAATATCTTGAAACTATTAGGAACTGATTATTGCAAAGAAATGTGGTGGGTTTATGTTGGTGCTCTAGATTTATTTTTCAAAATTACTGTCTAGAAGTATGAACAACTAGCAAAGTTAATTAGCTTCATTTTAAAGCAACAGGTATATCTGTGTGTGCTTCTGAGACTTACATATGATCATGAAAACGTTCTCCCAAGCATCCCAACAAATACTGTGCTATGTGACTATGACTAGAAAAAAAAGTCTTTGGAGCCTTTAGATGTACAGAACCACTGTGTATGAAGTGCAAGTCGTCACCTGCTTTGCTTCACCTGCTGGCTTTTCAAGCTGAATTGCTGTTTGGAGTCTTTAACTTGGTTGTTTAACTGTTGCTGTCAAAGCATGTTTGTTGTTCAAGATCATTGTCTTACATCAAAACTTAAAATCCTTTTTGCATCTATAAATGTCTTTGTTTTTCTGTTTTACACTAGCTGCTTCAGTTGTCCTTAGTAGCGATTACTAATGTGTGACTTTTCTCCCCTCATTGTTTGGGAGGAGTTGAAATGACACCTCTGTGGTTATCTTGGTCATCCTATGTTTGGCGACATACTTTATATGTTAACAGAGGTGCAATCTATAACTTAGAATGCGTTTTTTTCATTTACTATTTCCATATGGGATTATGAAAGAGTCATCTGTGTACTTAAAGATAGGTGGTGTGTTGATGTTGGTGTTTTCAGGGTAAGTAGATTTTGTTGCCCGCTTTGGAGGTGAAAGTTCTGATACATTGTCCATTACTGGAGGACTGCTAGCCATTGGAGTAGCTTCAGACCAACAGTCAGGGTAGAGGGCCGAGAGCCTCCTCTGAGAGCTCTTCTTTCAAATACAACTGCAAAGTAAAGGCAGAAAAAGGTATCTTGTATACGTAAGTACCTGCAAAGACTACCAAAAGTACTGAACTGGTAACAGCTCAAAAATCTGAAAGTAGTAGCAACACAAAAAACTTCATTAAAAGATTCTTATTTATCAATCAGTAATTATCAGAAGGCTTCAAGAGTGGTGAATAGGTTGAGTGAATTGTGTATATTTGCTGGCTTTGTTAAATTCTTGCATTCTTCATTCACAAGGGTTAATTCAGTTATACTGTAAACCAGAAGCAGTCCTGCTTAGAAATGTATTGCTTTGGTAAAGACATACCCACCATTCGTGACAAGAACATCAGAATTAACTGTCTGTTCAGCATGTAGCAGGAACAGGATCTTCTGTGACTGCATAAGCCTCAATTAAATAATGATGTTGAACAGTAGTTAAACAGAGCCTGCTCTGCTGACAGAATTTGATATGCAGTCTTTAACCTGATATTTCATCCAGTCAGTTGCTCTTTATGAGTAAAACTCTCAGGCTCTTACCAGCATGTTGGGGACTCGTGGTTCAAAATTTGAGTGGGAAGTTAACTGATTTTGGTTGGTGTAGGTTAATACAGTAAGGGAACAACACTGGAATGAACATACATGTTGTCTTTGCATGGATTGCACCATTGCTTTGCAATTAGCGGTTACAGTTGGATTATGAAGGGTATAATAACAATACTCTGGAATTGTTGGTGTATTAGGATACGTCAGAATAGTAAGAGATCCTGGATCAAATAGGTCATTGTAATAAACATGCTATAATGCTAAGTATTGTTAATACATAAGTATTCATTCTGCTGGTTTGTGATCATGCTGAACAGGAATTACATTGTGGGGGCTTGTTAATAGGTTAGACTTGGGAATTCAAAATCAGTTGTATAGTACAAGTGCACATTGCAGTCTTTGCTTATAGATGTTCCTTAATGAGCAGTATGCGTTGGTCTTGAATACTGATGTTCCTTTTGTAGTCATCTTGTTTAATACAAACTAGAAAAACTCCTTTAGAAAGCTTACATTACTGCTGTCATCTCTAGTGTGCAGTGTTCTTATAAAGGATAAGAGATGTCCAAGTGTAGAAATTTCCTTCGTGTTTGCCTTTTTTACTTGAATGGTTTCAGTTCGGTTTCAAAGTTCATCTGGCAAGTGCTCTCTTGCAGAAATGTGGTTTGGGCCAGGTACTTCAAGTAAAACTGAAAGTGCTACTTCTTGAGGAAAACTTTGTTGGTTTTTTTTTTCCTATGTATCTCTATATAAATTTTATAAATTAAAGACATTTTTAATGGGGGAAATCTAATTGGAAACACAAGAGTGGCTTATAGCAATAAATGTTGACTCCTGTCATGCCTTGGTAACTTACTTTGATTTCTTAAATGAGCGTGAGTCCTAAAGATCTAGTAGTTGAATAACCTGTTGTTCTTCAGAGTTAAATAAATTGCTTTTCTGAGCTAATTTAGTTATTTACCTATTTAAAAAAAAAAAACTTGTAATAAGGTATGGAATATCAGCGATTGTGTCACTTTTATAAATATTAAAGGATACTCCTAAAATTCAGATGACTGCAGCTTTGTGATGTCTAAATGTATCATTTTCTTGTTCAGTATATATAAAACCTTTTTTTCAATGCTTACAAACATTTAGTGTTCACTCGATTCTTTGACTGCACAAATACTATCATTTTATGTCAAGTTCAACCGAGAGAAGTAGCATCCTAGTTAATCTAACATACTGTTGAAGTCCTTGGCTTAAGAGTCCATCTCAAGTTGTTTGAATTCTTAGCACTTGCAAAAGATGTGTGATCTGTAGATTTTATTCTGCCTCCCTTCCCATTCACCCAGGAACCCATGTAGACTCACGGCCTTCGCCTACACAAGGCAGTTCATCTATAGGTCAGCATCGGAATGCTTATTCTGTATTTGCCAAGCTGTCCGAACTATGGAGGGGTATTGGAGCTCACAAAAGTGTGAGCATTTTCTTCTGAGGCTGTCAGACTCAGGAATGAACTACCAGAGGGTTGCAACATTCAGTCATTAAGACATAGTATGTGACATCTTTTCTTTTTGATAAACTTCCTTCTGAAACGGCAAAGATTAAAAACTACAAGTTTATGAAACTACTTTTCATAGGAAGGAAAAGGTGAATATCGAATGTTCTGTGTACTGGAATGTTTCTCAAAGTCTCTTAAATACTAGACCAAAGGTACGGTGCAGAAAGAATAAACATTTAAAATGTAAACGTGGAACACATTATTGAGGCTGTCAGGAATCAGTTTCTTTTTACTTTTTTTGGTTTTCTTCACGTACTGTCATTATCTCAGTTTGGTTATCGTGCTAGTGACTTAGATTAAAAAAAACTGGTTTGCAGCTGTAGCATCAGTTACTAGTTGTGGTAGAGGTCTGGAAAAAAAATACTTCTAGATATCGAGGTAATGTCTATGAAACTACTGCTTGCCGACTTGACCTAGGGAGCCATGAGGCTTTCAGTAATTTTCTGGTCTTGGTAACTCCTTGATTCCTAGGTTAGTTCTATTAGGCTATTCATATTTTAAAAATACTTTCTTGATTTTGTTCTTGTGTCTTTATATAGAAGGATCTTTACAGTCAACGTGTATTTCTAGATGCTGTGTTAAAATTGCTGGCAGAGTCTATTATTCTATACAAACTGAACAATCTGGCCCCTTGTTTTATTTATAAAGGTTCAATGTATCTTTGCCTGCCTACATCAATCTGCAAGGGAGTGTCAGAAAGGCCCCGCATTCGCCGAGCCGTGAGTTATCAATAACTTTTCAGATGTGTTAATGAATGTGGAACAAACGCAGTTATGTGTTTAAAAAAAATATGGATCCACCTTNNTTTAAAAAAAATATGAATCCCCCTTAAAAAAAAAAAAAAAAAAAAAAAAAGCAAAGCAAAACTCTTTGCTGCAGTAGCAGGCATGATTATTAAGAGATTGCTCTAAATTTTTCGTAGTGTAAGTATAACTAAGCAGTAAGGTCATCCTCTAGAAAACCTATTGTTGAACTGCTTTTGAAGCTGTCTTTAGCCTGTGAATTGCAGGTTTTATCTGTCGTATCCCTTAGGCAAATAAAGCATGTGGTGGTTTTGGTAACTTTTGTTTGCTTAATAATCTGTAACTTGGTCCATCTGATAATGTTATATATTAGCATCCTATACATAGGACTGATATTTTAAAGTGTGATTATGTAATAGTAAAAATTTGACTAATAAAAGTGGGATTTTTTTGTCCCACTCTCGTAGTTACATCAGTAATGAGTTTGGCTTCTTGTTTAATAGATCAAAAAATGTCAGTGTTTCTGGTCTTGAAGCCATAAAAAAATCTGTTGGTAACTGTAAAATATTACCTATAATCTTGAAAGATTTGATTAAATGGGAGGGGCTGCTGCCTGACCTTGTATATCCTTTTTTTAGTCCCAGCAGCCCTCTGTGCTTCAGTAATTCACCAGTAGGTTTTCAATGACTAGAGTGCTGAAGTTCATGCTTAAAAAAAAAAAAAAAAAGATACAGAGAGAGAGATTAAGGTGGTTGATCATGCCTGCGTCTTAACAGTGAGAGAGTCATAGTAGTGATCTCTCTTCTGAATCTCAAATACTGACAATTATGTTATTACTCAAAGGAAAACACATCCCCCATCCTTATCTCCAAAATACCAGCTGGTTACTTTGTTCTGAAGACTTTAGGTCTTGCTCCGTATGGGGTTGCTTTAACTAAAATTGGACCTCAACGTGTGGGCAAGTTGATGTTTCTGCTGATGCAAGAATTACAATCTGCCGTGATGAAGATGTAATTGAGATGTTCCCAGCCCAACAAACAGCATGTAGAAAAGAAAGGAAAAAAAAAGGCTTATTATACGGAGATATGCAAACATCTGTAAAATTATTTTGCATATAGGCTATGTCCCTGTTTTTTTTCAGGTTTGTAAGCATTTAAAGTCATTCTTCTGCCAACTCTTTATGTTACTCCCATCAGAAGTAAGAGGGTGCACTGCATCCAGGAGCAAAATTGTAAACTGAGTATCAGGTGGGATTCAGTAAAGGACTCAATGTGTATAATTTTGTGTATATGAGGTTGCTTTTATATGCTTGTTATTGCATACAAATACATCACTCTCTCATGCAAAATCTGAATAGAATATTACATAGCTCATTTAACCAATGCTGTCATAGCAAAGTGTTTTTAAGCTTATACTGTCTTCCTGGTTTCAAGCACTTTTCACACTGCATTTTCAAAAGGGAAGCGTGAGGGGCTTTTTAAATAGTATTATAGAGCATTAAAACATGTATTTGTGGTTTTGGTGTTATCTGTCAAAGAAGTATACAGTGTTTTAAGTTCTAGTTTGTATAGACCTTCACTGTATGGCAGGGTAATATTAATGCTTTGCATGTAACCTGCAGAACATATCTGGCTTCTCCAGATTTCTAACCTGGAATGTGCTTATTTCTATATTGCAGGTGACACAACCCGTCAGCGAATCAAATTCAGTGATGACAGAGTGTGTAAGAGCCACCTTCTCAACTGCTGTCCTCACGACGTGCTCTCTGGAACTGTATGTTGCTAAATTTTATATTTTGTTTAGATAGGAACATAGAAGTTCTATTTCTTGTTTTTATGTTTTAATTGCATGGTTTTCAGCAAGTATCTGTCTAATGCTTTCTGGTAGTTTAGAGGAACGTCTATATACATTTACAAATTCAACATATAAATAAAAAGCATAATATCAACTACATGAACTGTACTGTAGCTAAGTGAAGAGAGGTGAATTTCTTCAGAAATACTTCAAATGAAAACAATTGAAAGTTCAAAGAATAACACTTCTACAAACTATGTGATAACATGATAGTGACACTTAACTGTACAGTATCAAATTACCATGCCTTTTTCAGTAATTGTAAGGCAATTTGAAAATCTCCATTTACAGCATATTAGAAGCTTAGCTTGGACTTTTCTGTTGCCTCCAGTAGAGGCTTCTCTGAGCATAGCAAACAAGAGGCTTAAATACATACCAGTAGTTCTGTCAGTGTGCCCATGCTTTACTTTGTGGTGCCTGATTAAAGTAGATGATTCTCTAAGTGAGTTAGGTTGCATTAATGATTTAACCTAATATTCTGTGGTGGTAGAATAATAAGAGAAGTGGTAGAATAAAGAGAAGTTCAGTATGATGATAGAGTCTTGTGTGCATACCGTTCTTAATGCTGCTCTTGAATACCTTATTCATGTTGGCACATCATCTTACTGTGAGGCAAAGAGGAAAGTAAGTGCTGGACAACCTGTCCTAAGGATTACTTGAAGTATTATTAATTTTCTGAACTATGCAATGTCTTACTGTTTACCTAGACTTGGGTCTCAAGAAATGGATCTTCTCTTTTTATAGCAGTTTTTTAAAGTGCAAGAAGCATGTAGTTTAACTAAATAGTTTTATCTTTGTTTTGAAAAATCACTGTAGAGTTTTCTCCAGAATTGTGATAGGAAAATTTTGATGCATCTTTGTGTCTAGTATCTATGGGTAACAAAGATCAAATCACTTTTTTTGTTGTTTTAAAAAATATAGAAACCTGGAATCTTACATTTCTGAAGGAATAAATTCTGTGGAATATTTTATAATGTTAAATCTCTCCATTGACTAGATTGTCAGTAAAATATTTGACACAAATTGCCTTTTTTTTTTTTTTTTTTTTTTTTTGTCGTAAATTAATCTGTGTGGTTCTCACGAACTTCATGTTACTGTTCCCATGTGCAAGATGATGCAGACTTCTGTGCTATTCCAGTCCACCCAGTCTTTCAAAACCACTCCAAAGAGGACATTCACAGATAATGCAAGACACAACTGAATGACTCATTATCTGTAGACACTGCTAATTTAGTGTGTTTTTTCCCTTAATGGGCAGATGCCCAAAACTCTGAGGAATTGGTTTCCCTTGACAATGAAATCACATTCCTCGGGCTGCAATATGTATTGGTAAAAGTAGTGCATGTATTCTTTTCCTAGAAGACTGGAGACTTTCTCTTTGTTGTCCGTATTTCTCTTACCTCTTCTCGTGTTAGATTCAGTTTGTGCTTATTTTTAAGAATGCTGTATGAAGTCTTTGATACATCTAAACTGTACAACACTTGCAGTAGGTGTTCTTCTCAAGTTGCTTTATCATTGTTTTCTTTTGGTGAACCTTACAAATATCTTGGGGGAAAAAAGCAAACTCCAGCCTTTACTAATTTTTATGGATTACTAGGAAACCAGCATTGTCCAGATTGGCCACAAAGCATATCTTTGAGCTTTCTTTTGCACTTTTCTGTGTCTTACTTCCTCAGAGTAGTTTGTATTTAAAGGAACAGTAAGTTGTCTTTAAAGGAACTAAGTATTTTCCTTAGGAGTGTAAAGTCATAAAAGTTGAAAATTCTAGGTCATGAAAATTCTAAGTCAATCCATTAGAGGTGTCTAACTGCCTGCAGATGGTTTTGTGTCACTTCTTAGGGAGAGACAGAGACAGTGTAGGTTTAGATTTCTTTGTATGAGAATAATGGGTTACATGGAAGATATGGGTAGAATAGTGAGTCCCAACAGCAAGAATGTAAACAAAGATAAAATCGTAGCATCCTCTTTCAGTTTATTACATTTTAATTCCAATTCTGTTGTGTTCTGTGATTATCTTTTTATTTGAAATATGTTTTGAAGTTTGTGGGAGGCACATAGTAAAGTAATAGGTAAGATCACAGAAGTAATGCTGTATTCAAGGTTGTATAAGAGTGGCTGTTCAGAACCTGCTTTTGCCAGTGCCTCTCACTAAAGTTCTTTTAGCTGGTATTTTTTCATGTTTTTGATGCTCTTCTTTTTCATAATGAGCACTTGGCAGTGGTTCACATACATAAGTCAGTGGTTTAATAAGAGTTTAGTCATTCATTTCAAGTTGAAAATTTTATGAGAGATTAGTAAGGCTTACTCTGGCTAGTAAGACCTGAATAATTTAAGACTTGACATTAGCAATTTTTTTTTCCTAAAGGATTAACACTCTTTAGTTTAAACAAAAAATCATTAGTAGGTGAGGAAGAACAGGCCTGTGGATTTTTTCCAAATCATGTTTAGTTCTGTTTCATCAACATATATGTTTACTTATGCTTATCTTTATTATGAGATTATGAAACTACATATGTAGGAATCAGGTGACTGCGTTGTAATGGTACAAACCTATTAAGCAACGTTATCTGAATCTAAGCTCTGTGCTGTCTTCAGCACATTTCACAAGATGCATAAGAATTTTTTTTTCTGTCTTTGTATTTCTGAATAAATGACTGAGCACTAATGAAAATTGCAAAGTGGGAATAGATAAAGAAAATAACATTTAATAGTAGGGTTAAAAGTAATAATGTTCTGAGTATTTTTAGTAACCCACCAGCTATCTTGGAAGAGCCCAAGTCATTCAACACTTACGCAGCAGTTTGGCTTTCTTACTAGCTTAGTTGTGCTTCCCCATTGAAAAATTAACAAATACAACCTGTGATATTGCAAACCATTGTTTAGAAACTCCTTTCTGCTCAGTGGATCAACTTTGCTTTTCTATTTATGTGTATTTGTGGAGAAACATTGCCGCTTGCATTTTATTTATACAGAACTCAAAAGTATACTCTATCATCTCAGTCTTGCAGTTAGGCATATCTTTAGGTGCTCATGAATTTATTGCACTCAGCTCTTCAGGACTCTGACTAAAACCATATTGCTTGAGACTTTGGTTTAGCAAGGCACTTTTATACATAATGAACTTTAAGCTTATTAGGGGTGGAATTCAGATCCAGATTAAGACATCTAAATTTAGGTTTTGTCGGAGCTAGGTGTCAAAGCTTGTGCTCAAGTCAGAAGAAATCTAGACAGTGAAACCTAGAGGAAGATTTGATTCACCTGCCACTGGGGTGGGCTGAATCCCTTTAGCATCATTGACTGTACTGTATAGATCTGTTTAGACTGTTTGGAGAGTTTGAACATCTGCAGATAGAAGTTAGTAAGGTGTTTGAATTTGGAGTTTGTTTATTTGCCAGTAGTCGCACTGGCTCTACAGAACTGTCTTCATTCTTACAAGTTAGGTGTGTGTGATTATTTGCTGTGGGGTTACAAAAAATACTCTGCTGGAAGGGTATCAGCTCTTCAATTTAGGACTGAGTTGATCATGTGAACTGCTCTAGCTTTGCAAATCAAATTAAATCAGGCTTGTGTAAGCTACCTCAACAAATAGCCTTCAGCCCAGTGGTGATGAATTGTGCTGTGCTGTCTCAGCAAATGATCATGTCAGTGTCTTGAAACATTGGTTCCTTTTCTAAACTCAACAACCCCAACTCTCTCAACGTGTCTTCAAAGGAGACGTGTTCCAGCTCTTTGATCATCTTCATGGTCCTTCTCTGGACTAGCTCCAACAAGGTCCATATCCTTCTTACATTGGAGGCCCCAGGCCTGGATGCGCTACTCCAGGTGATACTTCATCAGAGCAGAGTGGTAGAATCCCTTTCCTTGACCTACTGTTCACACTTCTTTTGATGCAGCATGGGACACAAGTCATCTGCAATACAAGCATCTATTGCCAGGTCATGTAGAGCTTCTCATTAAGTCTCCCCTTCTGAACATG
Source organism: Eubucco bourcierii (assembly GCA_013396675.1). Taxonomy (NCBI): domain Eukaryota; kingdom Metazoa; phylum Chordata; class Aves; order Piciformes; family Ramphastidae; genus Eubucco; species Eubucco bourcierii. The sequence goes on from VWZE01000972.1 coordinate 227,209, forward strand.
TGTTGCCTGTAAGAAAGGACAGACTTTATCCACAAGTCTCAAAATCAAACAAGTATCTCAGCAAAGAGATGTATAAAGAAAAATAAAGAGAGAAATCAGTGGCAAGGATGTTCTCCTACAGACCCCAGCGTTTGCCTTGACAATTTGATAAAGGGAGAGATGAGGTTCCTCCAATACAAATTTTCCTGTAATGTCAGACCTTCTTAAGCAAACCAGATCCTTCTCCTGCTCAATGTGAACTACTGTGATATGAGTATTTTCGTAGCTAGAAAGAATTCTCTGCATAAACGCTGTCCAGAGTATCTTCTTCCAAAACCTCTCCAAGGTATATGCTGTTCGTAGAAGAGTTGATAGTGCATGCTAATGTGTCACACTTGGCTTAGCATCAACCCTCTGTGTGTTAGGTAGCTTTGGCTTTTCTGTGCTCTTTTTGTACTCCATATAGAGAAATTCAGTAACCTAATTTCTGATGTCAGATGAATGCATAGTAAGTGTAGGAGTGCTAAAAAGGGACTTTTGTGGTTAGACAGCTCAGGGTCTGAAAACTGCTCCAGAAACACATCACATCAGAGTTTAGTCTGCAGTTGAGTTATATTCTGAGTGCACCCTTACTTTGCAGGTTAACTCTTCAGATTCTCTATTGCCCAAGTGTTCCTGACCAGCTCTTGCTTATTCATACTTAACTTTTTTTCGGTTTTGGTATGTGATTTGATTGAAACAGGGGTGTGTGTTGTGGTTATACAAATTACATAAATTTAGTTTATCTGGTGTTCTATCGATTTTATAGATGAGATGACAAAAAGCAATTAAACCATTTCAGTGTGAGATCATTTGGGATGAAAGACCAGTTGTCTAAACCTTAGCTCTGGGAAGTCAGAGCTAAGCACCCTAGCTTGCACCATCTAGCATGGAGAAATAAACAAAGCATTGCAGAAAATTTTTATCAGCTTGACAGTAGAAGGCACCAGTTTCTTAAGCATAGCTCAGCAATAGCTGAAGGAGTCCTGATATCCTGCTTTGCATATCAGTGACAGAGTGACAGACTATTCACTGCACTAATCTTCAGCAGTTACTTTCACTTGCAAGAAAGATTCTTTAAATATGTAGGGTTTTTTTCTGATTTTAGTCTTCAGTAAAAAGCGCAGTAACTGCAAAAAGCCCCAAACCATGGCTTCACATTTAATAAGTTTTAGTTACATCTAACCCAGGGACTTGGATGTTCTTGCCCTTCTTTATTTGCTTTGTTTACCAGGACTCCTCTGCAAATCACTTCAAGTAGCATGTCTGTCTGAAAATCAGTGGAATTGATAATGGGAAAAAAAAATAATGAAGGCTTAAAAGGAATGCACATTAGCTCCATGTCTGAATATTAGTCTCCCTCAAAACCATCTTCTGGTTTCACGTGTGATGGATCTTTAAATGACTAACCCTGCATGTTCATTGCCTGTAGGGGAAGGCATGTCTTGGAACTAAATCATAAGTGGATGAGTGGAAAATTAAAATATTCTCTTACTGTATCTTTCCATTTTCATCTGCTGTCCATCTACTTTACAACTAGCCATATGAGCCAAATTGTATTACAAGTTGATCCAGCACAGACTTTTGACAGTAATGGATCACCCCCAAGATTAATTTTCTTTACCTGATGGTGCGTAATTTATACCAGCAGAAATTCTTTTTAGACAGATTTTGCATATAATAAGCAACTTGGTTTAAGAGTTTCAAATATTTTTTTTTAATGTCTCTCTCTATTAGGGTTTGCTAACAGAACTTCTAAGAAGGACATTTAGTAGTAGTAGTATTTCTACAAAGGTGCTTTCAGAGGATTAGCCCAAACTAGTACAGGCTGTATTAAGGAGCACTTCAACAATGGTGTAATCTCTTTAACAACAAAGCACACAGAACAAGCAGGCACAAATGAAAAGGATTCTTTTCTTTCTCCTGATCTGTTTTGCCACATATTGATAAGGCTGCACTCTGTTGGATCGAAGAGGGGAAGGCAAGCCAAAATTCCATGTCTTGATGGAGGCATCTATAAAAAGAACATCCTCTGTAAGGCTCCCCTCATCCACCAAAATTGCTTCTGATATTACCAAAGTTATTCAGGAGTTTCTGAAGTAGCTTACTGTAAGAGATCATAGCTGCTGAAAGCCACTATTATATTGCCCCCTACATATTGTCATGACATCTGATTTTGTGACTACCTGGCAACTTAGACAGTGGTGCACTGCTGAAAAATTGCTTCTATTTTTGGTTTGCAAAGACAGGTATTACTCAGTCAATGCCTATGTTGTATTCAAATGCAGAGGCAGTGTTTTCTGAGCATGGGGTAGCTCAGCATGGTAGTAAAGGGAGCACAGTAAAATTTTCAATGGTAATACTGGCTCAGAGTAATTAGCATCCTTTCAGGCTATGGGTTTACAATTCCCAGTAAGAAATCAGAAAATGTGCTGTCTTGAGGGCAAATTCAACCCTAAGATAAGCATAGAACACACGTGAAGTGAATAGTGTCATGGTAGTTCCATGTAAATTCTCATTTTAGAGTGTGATGAAAGTTTATTTCATGCATTTGTTCAGAGTGTATGTACACTTGCATATTAAAATAGTGTTTGTCTAATATCTTTAATTCACTGGTGAATGTTTTTAGACTTCTTGTCATTGTATTCAGATCTATTAAAACATGTCACCAACCTTAAGTATACACTTAGAACTGGCATGCTTCACTTAAAATAGGATTTGCCTTGAATCTTACAATTTTCATTGGTTAACAAAACTGCTGAGGTCCTGTTCAGTTGCAAAAAGAAAAACTAATGCTTTTCTCTAGCACTGCAGCCATATGTTCTCTATTTCAATAAAATGTTTTAAAGAAGGCAGATTATTGTGGCTGAAGTGTATTTTAAAAAACTCTCAAGTTAAAAGTTTTGCATTTAAACAACGTGTTTTCTGTCTCTAACATTTGAAATAAAACCACAACTTCCATTTAAAAATACTTCCGTGGATTTCTCGAGACATCTAACTGATTATCTGGGAAGTTGAAAACAACAGATTTTTGACTTTTTGCTGTAATTGTGAGACTTGAGCTGCCTGCTACTTACATGCAACTATTTTGAGGGTTTGTTGTTTGGTGGTTTTTTTTTTTTTTTAATCTGTGGCTCAGGTCCAGATGCCTTGCAGCAATTTCTTTGTTAACACAAAACACAGGTTATTAATCATTTCATATTTGGTTCTAAAATTGTTAAACTGCAACAGTAACAGCTTTCTTTCTCCTTCAGCATTCAACTTTCATTATGTGCTTTCCATGTTAAGAAAGGATTAGTTTGTCTGAATATTAAGTGAATAGTGCCAAGAGCAGACTTAACTGAAGCTGAGCTAGTTTTTAAGTGACAAATAAGAATCAACAATTACAGATCAACCTGTGCTTTTGCAGAGATGGTGCCTTGGTGGTGTTCAGTTTTGTTTCCGTTACAAATCTGTTGGCTGTTGTTGTTGTGAGTGGGTTGTTTGGGTGCTTTTGGGGGGGTGTGGGGTGTNTGTGTCATTTTTTGGTTACTGTTTGTGCAAGTTTGGTTTGTTTTTTGCCATATGCACATTGTCTAATAGCCAAACTTTCAGGGAACAGATGAATTAGAATTCCTTATGCTGTGTGCTATGCAAATTTGTATTTTAAGCTAGTATTTGTTACCTGTTTCTGGGCACTCTTCTCAGTGGTGTTGTATACAAGACTAGTCATGCATCTAGCCAACATTTTTGAGTTAATGCTTCCTTCCTGCTCTTTCCAGAACAGCTTCAAATTGCAAGAGGAGTCTCTATACTTTTGTAGTTCTTGAACATAGTCCAACACTCAGCTCATCTTCAGAATGTTTCACTGCAGTTTGATTTCTGGCTATCTTACTTGAAAGGCTTTGAGAAAAAATTTTAATCAGCACTTAGAATGTAGAATAGTGTTGTGGTTGTAGCTATTTCAGGTGATGCATATAACTGGAACACATTTGAATAGTCTTAAGTCAAGCATTTGCCCATTTAATTGCTGTTTATTTGCATGGAATTTGATTCTTCTAAGCTGTTGTAATTCAATATATGATGTCCCACTTCAGGCACTCTTTTAAACTTTCAGTAAAACATTTTTTTGCAGGACATCAGTATTTTGTAAAGCAAAAAACCAATGCGATAAGATGTTTATTTTGTCTACTTTTAATATTTCTTGTTTCATGAATGTTTATTGAGGATCTGGTATGGTTTTACGGCTTAATGAAACCCTCACCTGTAGAGAAGGTGATTTGCTTCACAATATTTTACTGTTAAAGAAAATCATGCTAACTCATTCCTTGTGTCACTTCTGAAAGTGATGCCACCTTTACTCTGTCTCTTTTCAGAGAATGGACCTTGGAGAATGTCTGAAGGTGCATGACCTGGCATTAAGGGCAGACTATGAGATAGCATCCAAAGATCAAGATTTCTTCTTTGAGCTTGATGTATGTATTTTGTCTTGGTGGAGAGAAAGCATAATTTGCATACCTAGGTGACTAAACTGGGCAACAAAAGTTAAGCTTTGGGAAAGTGGTTTTATAGAAACAGAAACCTTTGACTCAGTTACATACGCAAGTGTTTAATTTGAATAGTCATCTCTAGCTAGACCTGCTTAACAGCTTTCCACAGGACAAATTACCATAAACCAGGGTGACATCTTAGTGTTATCAAATGGCAGGCTAATGTTAAGACTGTCCTTGTTTTGAAGAGAGGCTTAAATTCTATGTATATTGGAGAAAGTAATTTTGTGCTGGGAATAACAAATCATGTGTTATGTCACAGTTGGCCATAGTTTTAGTAATACAGTTTGATTCCCATCTAGGACATTAGTTTGGGATTGTTAATTTTGTTATTGTTTGGAGGGATGATATTAATAGGCTTAACAGATTAAAACCCTAGTGAAAAAAATTACACTACCGAATGTATTGGCTGGATGAGGTGAACCTGAATACCCTTTGAAGAATTTTAATGCACGTTAGAAAGGTTTACTTCTTGGGTAAGACTGAAGATAGAATCCCTTCCCAATTTCTGCAAATAGATGTAACTATGATAACATGTAGATTGATATTTTTAGTATATTTTAATATATGTGATGAGTTGTCATAAATAGATATTTATGACAACTTTAAATTTAAATTTTAAAAAATTTAATTTTTTAATTTAAAAAAATTCTTGTTTTACAGAAGTTTCACTAATAAAAACAAAAGTTAAGTCTTAACCTGGACGATGTTGAGGCTAATGAAATACTCATGTTCTTGACAGCATTGATCAGTGTTCTTACTGATGTTTTAGGCAATGGACCACCTGCAGTCATTTATTGCAGACTGTGACAGGAGAACAGAAGTGGCTAAGAAAAGACTAGCAGAAACCCAAGAAGAGATCAGTGCTGAAGTTGCAGCTAAAGTAAGCATGTAAACTTGTTACTGAAGTGTCTTTGAAGGTGTGGTTTTCTAAGGACTCAAGGGTTTGGTAAATATCCAATTTAAGAATTCATACTGAGAAGGGAAAAGCAAGACATTTTCCTTTATCCTACTCCTCCCTCCCAAAACACTGTCCTTAAAGGACAGAGAGAACATAGGGAAGACACCTCACTGAGACTTTAGAGCTCATGAAACTTGACTTTCTGTGATACTGTGCCACAGAAATGTTGGTGGTCTTATCCACAAAGTAAACAAAATTTAATGAACTTTCCTTTAGATATTCTAATTGGGAAAAAAAATATTTTTTAATACATATGCACATGCTGGGGAAATGGTCGGACAAATAATAATTTTGCAAGACTATGTGGGACAGACAGCAATGTGAATTACTTGGAAGTTTCTCAACAAAATCCTACTCTGGAGTTGGTACATAGAATCATAGAATGGTAAGGTTGGAAGGGACCTCAAGGATCATCTAGTTCCTACCCCGTACCATAGGCAGGGACACCTCCCACTAGTACAGCTCACTCAAGGCCTCCTTAAACCTGGCCTTGAACACCTCCAGGGAGGGAACAGCCACAACCTCCCTGAGCAACCTGTTCCAGTGTCTCACCACCCTCCCTGCAAAGAACTTCCTCCCTAACATCCAGTCTAAATCTTCACTCTGCCAGTTTAAACCCATTGCCCCTAGTCCTGTCATTGCAAGACCTTGTCAATAGTCCCTCCCCAGCCTTCCTGTAGGCCCCCTTCAGATACTGTAAGGCTACTCTAAGGTCCCCTCAAAGCCTTCTCTTCTCCAGGCCGAAGAGCCCCCAACTCTTATAGCCTGTCCTCACAGGAGAGCTACTGCAGCCCTCTGATCATCTTCGTGGCACTCCTCTGGACCCACTCCAACAGTTCCATGTCTTTCCTGTGCTGAGAGCTCCGGAACTGCATACAGTACTCCAGATGGGGCTTGACAACTCAGCCTTTCTCTGTCTTTTTCATGAGGCAAATTCTGTTTCACTTTTACGTGGAGCAGTTATCTCCGCATCTTTCTAGTAATTGCATCATGTTTTTTTCATCTAACTCTGTAGTAGTTTAGATTGTTTTCCATCATTAAAAGCAAAAAGCATTTCCTATGTTAAACCTTTCCTTTTCCCTCAAGGCTGAGAGAGTTCATGAATTGAATGAAGAAATTGGGAAACTACTGGCTAAAGTCGAACAACTTGGAGCTGATGGGAATGTGGAAGAATCTCAAAAAGTAATGGATGAAGTGGAGAAGGCTCGGGTAAAGAAGAGAGAAGCAGAAGTAAGTTGCTTTTGTAAGGCTTGCGGGATGGAGAGGACAGAGTCCAATACTAAATTGGTTGGCATCTGTGTGATGCAAGGTGTCTTACCTGCTGTCACTTCATATGAAACTGAAGAATTTGCTTTGTGGCATCCTGTACAGCTGAAGTTATAGCCTTTTGAATACACTCCTGTACTACTAAAATTATACTTGCTTCCATGGATGATGCATTTATTTGCCCACATGTATCTGTGAACACTATAGTTGTTGTGTCTCTGCTTGCTGGACTGACTTGGCCCATTCAGTCTTGTGGCTCTTGCTGTGGCAATCCTGTTGTGCCTCATGATGTGCTGATACGCCTCATATTGGAAGGCTTCAGACAATGTCTTCATTGAAAAGTGGTCAATGGCTTGTGTCAGGCAAGTCAAAAATGGTCCTTGTTGTAATGGTCAGATGGCAGAACTAACTCACCAAGAGCTTTTCCATAGTGTGTTTCACCAAGATGCTTAAATGTACAGAAACAGACACCTGCAGTTTTAATGGTGCCAAAGGACTCGCCAGCAGTTTTGGTTGTCTGTCTGCAGAATGTTACTATTTTTTTCAAGCAAGTATTGCAGTTTTAAGTTGGATTCAGAATTAAAACTGATAGTGTTTTTCATAATATGTTAACAGAGTAATTGTAGTGTTAACATGTAGTCCCCGTTGAATATGAAAAAAAAGTTCATCTTTCTGTGTGCTTTGATCTTAAGTAAAGGTAATAATCACTTTGTTTAATTTGGAAAACCAGTTGCTGATGTCCTGCTTTTAAATATGTCTGACCTTCAAAATAAGGAATATGCTTTGTATTTTTAATGAGACAGTTGATTGGTGAATGGTGTGAATTAACTCAAGGGTGTGCTAGCGTACACGGAATTTAGTTACCAGTTTGCCATTTCTCTCTGGTGAAGTGTTATCTTTGTGCAGTCAGGTGTAACAGCAAATATGTTTGTTTGTTTTATTCTTCTAGGAAGTGTACAGGAATTCTATGCCTGCTTCCAGCTTTCAGCAGCAGAAGCTACGGGTTTGTGAAGTGTGCTCAGCTTATCTTGGTCTTCATGACAATGACCGACGACTTGCTGACCACTTTGGAGGAAAACTGCACTTAGGATTTATTGAAATAAGAGAGAAACTTGAGGAACTTCGGGTAAATCATTCTTTGCTTTGTGCCATGTGTTTGTGTGTAGTCCTGCCTGATTATTTGCCAGGCAACCTCAATGGGTTTGTTGGTTTTTGGTTTGGTTTGGTTTTTTGTTTTGGTTTTTTGTTTGGGTGTTGGTTTGTTGTTTTTTTTTAGTCATGTGGGGTTTGGTTGTTTGGGGTTGTGTTTTTTTGGGGTAGGGTTGTATCACTTAAAATTTGGGATATTGCTAGTCTACAAAACACTAAATGTTCTTGTATCACTTATCTGGATAATTTGTAATACAACCTCTTTTGCACTGGGGTGTGTTAAAACATATTCACAACAGTGCATCTTGGGAACAAAGAGCATGATTCTACTGGTAAAATGGAGGACTGTATTTTGAACAGTGATGTTGAAACATTTAGTCATAGGAGATAGCCAAATGAACTTTACTTTTCGCCAGTTGATTGGCTAAAAGTAGTAATGAGATCCTTGAAAATACAAGAACATATAGCAGGCCTAAATGAGTCATATTTTATTTAATTAGGATAAAATATGAATAGAGCTGGTGTTGAAATGCTCGCTTTTGGAACCAGTGTGTATGGAGGATGATGACACATGGCAAAGTTTTCAGAAAGGGTCTACAGAAGTGCTTGGAGCTCAAACAGCCTGATGTATGGTGAAACACTAAAACTCAATTTGTTAATTTTATCCAAAGATTAGGAGGTGACTTTCATTCTAACAGCTAAAGAAGATTCTTTTTGTAAAGTAATTTTTTGAGACTTCTAAGCTTAACAGACAGTAGATGAAGTAAATAAGCTCTAACAACTCAAGGCAGTATAATACAAAAATGTTTATATCTTGAAGTCAAGGTAGCTATTGAAATAATAATTGCAGGGGGGTTGCATGCTCTCTGTAGCTTGAAGATTGGAAATCAGTTGGAATATTATCTTAAACAACACTGCTATGACCAGAAATCATACACTGGAAGAAAGACATGAGGAAGTATATTCTAGACTTTCAGTATTCAAGAGGATGGATTTGGACACTGATGACATTTATGATCTTAATGTGCAAATTACAGAGTGCAAGGCTCAATTAACATTTAACTGTAGAAATCACTAAATATTGCTGCTTGTTCTGAGTAAATTTGCTTCCATAATATTCCAGCTGTCTTGCATGGACTCTCTGACTTACCCTTTGGAAAACCCAACTCCTTCCATTGACAGTATTGACTATTTCAGCTCCTAAATATAGCTGCTGTAACTTAAACCTTAGACGCTTAGAATAAATCGTGTGCTTCCTCTCGTTCCTCCATGAAATTATGCAATGAGTCACGTCCACAAGAAACTTTGCTTTTAGTTAAAGTATAGATACAAGGAAGTATAGATACCATTTGACATACAGGATTGAAATAGCTGATTATTTACACCGTTTGGGGGGGGAAAAGTGCATGGATAATGATTTCACATTCCCAAAACATCAGTAAGATAATCTTTTCAAGTACTTCACTAACAGAAAAGGAAAACAATAACTATCCCCTCCTTCCTCAGAACTCTCCTCAGAGATCTAATCAAGATGCTGCTGGGGCAATTCCACATCTCAGAAGAAGGTCTTTACAAAGAGTTGAATTTCTTGCATCATGTCCAGAAGGTGGCGAGACTTGGGTTTGGCCAGATCTCCAGTTGTGAGTTCCACATCTGAGGGCCCTCTACTGAGCGTGCCTTGTCCCCAGTAGTAGTGAGTTCAACCTGGGGGCTATCAGTTGAAGCATCCTCTCTAATTACGTGTCTCATGTTCACATTACAGAAACAAGTAGCCCGGAAGCTATGTTATCAACCTAAGTCCTTTAAGGATTTCTTTATGTCACAACCTAGCTGAAGGATTTAATGAAACAATTGACTCTCCCAGTTCTCATTCCTTTCTACCTTTACCCAGTGGCCAAAAGATTACCAAATTGGCATGGAAACACTCACATTAAAGGCATGATTTGCTGCTCTGAGTTCCCCTTTGTGGAAAATGTTACTATAACTCTACATATTTCAGGTCTTTGTGTAACACCTCTATTTGCTGCAGATCTTCTGCAAGAACACCTACTTCTTGGAGAAAAAGAACTATATATACACTGAGGAAGAGAGAGGGAATAATATGCACAAGGGACTATACACTAGTGGAAGAGTGAATATTAACTGTCTAGATTATTTTTATAGCAGCTTAATCTGAGAAATTTTGCAATGTAGCTTAACAAATTTTTTTCCTTTGCTTTTAGAGGATTGTGGCTGATAAGCAGGAGAAACGAAATCAGGAACGTCTGAAACGTAGAGAGGAGAGAGAAAGAGAAGAAAGGGAGAAACTAAGAAGGTAGAGATCTCTTTTAATTGTCATAGTGACCTACTCAAATTTAATAGGAAAACTATGATGTAGTTCATACACAGTTCTGAATCTGCAGAATCAGTAGTCTGCATTCCTTGGGAATGTGCAAGGATTCAGAGTGAATTTCCTGTTGAAATTTTAATCTGAATTGTTTTCGTAGAAACACTTTTTAAAAGCTACAGATAGAAATGTCTTTACATACTTGAACAAATGGTCTTTAAATAATATAATTTTCAGCCACGTACTTTGTCTTGAGACCTGACAGATGTGGACTTACACACAAGTGAATTTTTAACATCTGTTAGATATCCTTTTTATAGATATTAGAAGTTTTCCTTATTGGAAGTAGTGGTATCTATTACTGAGAAAAGAATTTTCCTGTTCACATATGAAATAGTTGCTTTCCAGGCCTTGGGAAGCCAGAATGGAATGGAATCTAAACTGCAGTCCTCTAGACATGTTAGCTTCAGAGGTTAAGAATGTGTTGCAGTCTGATAATACATACCTGGCAAGAAATAGAAGTGTACTGACATGAACTGTAAGCTTTTTTTCTATGGGGAAGGCTGGGAATACAAAAAAGATTAGATTTTTTGAGGTGAGGGTTGTGGTATGGTGAACTAAAAAGCAGACAAAAAAAAAAACCCCAGCAAACACAGACCAGTTGTTAAAGGGATGCATTTCCTGGTACATATGTTACGAGGAGGTTAACATCAAATGAAAGACGTTTAAATGATTGTTGGTAAAATGAGAAATGCAGTAACAAGTTGACTAGTCTTGTTTATTATTGAATTGTCTTTTATAATATTCTGTAAGAAAAATCAGTTTGCTCTTTTCCACTGATTGCAGGTCCAGATCCCACAGCAAGCATGCCAAAAGGTATGTAAATCTGCAGGCAAAGAATGCTATCAGTGAAGGCAGCCTTTCACAAACTGAAACTGTCTGGTGCTGTTATTTTAAGATGTCCATCTTTGCAGTTACAGAGTCACTCCCTGTGTGTTTATAGAGAGTTTATCACCATGCTACTGAGTTTTTACACATGCACATCTATTTCATGACTACTACAATGCACCTTTTTGCCCCAAACAACACTTTGCACACAGAGAATTGCCCTTTCTTCGACAAGCTTATGGTTAATAACTTCTGGTGAAAACATGTGGGTTTTTAAATGGTTAATACCCTTTGAAAACTCATGGGTTTGAAATTCTAAGCCCCAGGTTAACTCTCAGCAGATGACCCATAAATAAAACAATAAATGATTTTTTTTTCCCGACCTATACAGTTAACAGTCACCTGTAAAGTATTACTGCAAAGGGATTTTTGAAATTTATTTTTAAAAGGATATAATTTGTATAGTGGGTTAGAACCTTCCAGACTAGTTTCATTGTGGTTTTTTTTCTTATTATGGGGAAGGATATAGCCCTGTTTTCTCAGGGCTTATTCTCACAGATGATTCCTATCACAGCATCACAAAATTCAACAACTTTCCCTGATAAAGACAAAACTTCTAAGTAGTTTGATTTGTTTTTTTATCCCATCCCCCCCACACCATGTTTTTTATTTTGCTCAGAAGTTTTAATTGGCTCTGCTGTAACCATACATACAGTTATGAATTACCTTAAAATTATCTGTTAGTCACAAAGGAGTTTGTAGGATTCCTCTGTCTGTGAGAGGACAGTGCAGTATGTCTGAGCACTGCAAACCAGTCTCAGCACAGATTTGTTCGTGCCTAGAGCACGCAATGCTCGCAGTACACCAGTGGTGTAGCTAGGTGAAGGCAGTGTCTGGTTAAATCCTTTCTGTCCCTAGATCTAGGTCCCGAGACCGCCGCAGACATCGGTCTCGCTCGGCTTCCCGGGAACGAAAGAGAAGGACTCGCTCTAAGTCGCGTGAGAAGCGCCACCGTCACAGGTCTCGCTCAGCCAGCCGCAGCCGGAGTCGCAGCCACCATAGGAGCAGGCACAGTTCCAGGGAGAGAAGCCGAGAGCGCAGCTCCAAAAAGAGGTAAGCAGTGACCTACCAATAAATGGCTTCTCCAGTGTGAAATTCTCATCACGCAGTTAGAAGTTTGTTTGCCACTTGGTAATTTAAACGCATTGTGGGTCGGACTTAAACCTTTAGCATGTTGATGATTTGATATACCACAGTGATCTTTTTTTTTCTTTTTTACATAAAAATCATACAATCACAGAATGTTAGGGGTTGGAAGTGACCTCTAGAGATCATCAAGTGCAACCCTCCTGTAAAGCAGGACCGCTTAGGCCAGGACACAAAGGAATGTGTCCAGGTGGGTTTCGAAGATCTCTAGAGAAGGAGACTCCATAACATCCCTGGACAGACTGTTCCAGAGATCTGTTGCCCTCACAGTTCCTCCTGTTGAGATGAATTTTCCTGTCATTAAGTTTACATCGATTGCCTGTCATCATATCACTGAAAAGAGACTGGCTTCATCCTTCTGACAACCACTCTTTAGATATTTGTAGACATACAAGCAGGGTTATATATTATTTCCCTTCTAGACAGGTGATAGAAGGTGCTGGCATCAAGGTAACTACCAGCTTCTTGCTGTATACAAAATGAAACAACTGATCTCCATTTGTACCCAGGGATATCAGTAGTTGTCTCGCTGTCATACATTTGAGTCTTCCCTTGTGATTTTATTCCCAGCACTGGATCCTCTTTGTTGTGTACTGTACCTGATAAAAACAACTTTAGGTATGCCTGAAAATAAATTGTATCTGAAGATGTTGGCTTTGCAAGGAAGTGGCTCAACCTCTCACTGAAGGATTACTTCAGAGCACTCTGGGGCTGTTGGTTTTGAATTACTCGATTGCTGTCTACTCTTAAGGATTTTCTGGCTTATTTTAGATCTGTGAGGTAAGCATAATTTAGAAGTGTTGGAATTGCACAATGAGGCTTCTAGTAGGAAGTCCTGCTTGTAACTGGGATTCCTTTCTTGTATAGGCCAGGCATTGTGGTCTAGATTTGAATGGAGTACAGTGGACAGGATGCCCAGTCTTAAAACCATAAGAGACGCTTGACTTGAAAGGAAACATTTGTGTTTGAAGTGGCCACACATACAGGGTTTTTGATTCAAGTTGTTAGGGGGTTAAATAGCCAAGGATGGAGACACCTGTGTTGAATATGTTCAAGTATCTTAAGAGCTCTGTGCCCTAAAAATGAACTTCCCCTCTTCCTGGTGTCTCATTGTGCTTTGTAAAAGAGAAGACAGAATTGGCCCAAGTCCTTTGTTTCCTTTTTTTGTCGCAGATGTATAGACTGTCCAGCACTCTAGTTGGTATAATCAGTAGTGTCTGTACATAAAATTCTTCGGTGCATCCTTTGGTGTTCTAAAGTCAACATTTCAGACTCAGCAATTTCCATCTGGATTGTAGCCTGTCATTAAAGTTACCCTCAGGAGTCTGCTTTTTCAAGGCATTCACAGTGGTAGGTTAGCATATCTTCAAATCTGTAGTTTTTCAGTCTCAAAATAGACATTTTCCTTTGTTAATTTCAATGAACTGATGTATAGAACATATGCTCAAATTGCTCTTAGTTCTTCAGCTTTGAAGCCCAACCTTGAAAGACTTGATTTCAGTCCATCCAAGAGAACTGTACTGATTGATTGTCCTGGGATTCTCATCGTAGTTGTTCCAAATCTCCATTACAATATGCACAGTGCAAATTACACATTGGCTGCTGTGTGTTGGCAGGGCAGTAAGAAGGAGGTAATGGAGTCAGCCATTAGTGCTAGCCATGTAACAGTAAACCTGGCACAAGATGATTTAAGGATGAAGTCCGTGTCATTTTGCAAAGTGCTATTAAAGGCCAAACCCTTCGAACCTTGTTTTGTTGAATGACTTAAGAAATAAAATATTCTTCAAGATGCAAGATTTCAACCTTGTGACATTCAGTACTGGAAATGTCAGCCCCTGCCCAGAAGGAATGAGGCATGCTTGTGTTGGAAGAATCCTTGGTACAAAAGTTTTATATTACTGCTAACTTGAAGAAAATGTCTGTGGTGTCATTAGCAATTCATAGCTGTTATTTCTCTGAGGCCAAGCAAAACTTTTGCTCTTCAAACTATGTATGTTGTGTTTTCAAGAGACTGAGGAATCGTTAAGAACTCTGACCTCGCTGCACTGGGACCCAGATAGCTTGTGAACTTTGAGCCAGGCTTGATGTCTCTTTCTTTAGAGCTGTCATTCTGGCTGCTTTTCACATGAAGGTGGGAGAAGTCTTTCTGCTGAATACCATACCGCTATTGATGCTAGAATCCAAAATAATCTTGCAGGCTCAAATATATTCTGCTTTATTCTCCTAAGAACTCTTTCTATTCCAGGGAATTTCTTAAAATCCTGATATAAAATATTTTTATTCAGGCATTATTTAAACTTCCTTAAGTTCAAACCATTCAATTGCCCAAGAAATTCTGCCCAAGAATACTCTGGAAAATAAGAAGAAACACATAAGCAAGTTAACTTCTTCAAGAAGGTTTTGAATAACCAAATCAATTCAGATCTGGAGAATATGATGCTTTTCCCAAACTTATGAAGAAAGTGTGGTACCAGAAACAGCAAAAGGATATCTGAAATCTGCAAGAGCAGCAGCCTGTGGTGCCATGAATTCTAGGGCCTTAAGGGAATCATGGAGTTGTGGTTGCTGAGTGGGAAGAGTTGCATCATTTTATAGTAATTTAAACCCTTCAGCGTGATTCTTGGGCTTGCTGAAGTACCGTAAAATACAACTATTGTAGGCTGCTGAGTCCTGCTGTATTTATGTGTCTGGTTTTTTTTCATTGTATCCATTATGGCTTCAATATGCAAGCATACTAGACAGTTAGATTCCTTACTGGACCTTCTCCTGGAAGTCATTTTCTCATTTTGCTCTGTATCACATTATCAGAGGCAAATGTCCATTGAGTCCCGTTTGCAGCAAACCACCTGCTTCCTTCCAGTCTTGCTGACCACCCTTCTTCAGAAAGTGTTTTCTGAAGAGCCTTTCACATAAAATGAAAAGCTACCACCTCTCAGACTCTTCATTCTGAAAGTAAAGGGATGTTGATTGTGTGCTGTAGCTGAGGAGGTCCTACACCTAGACAAATCTGTCTGACAGATGTGATTTCTTCAATCTGTATCATCAATTAACCCGGTGAGCAAGTGAATAGATGTAAATTTCCTAATGGCTGGGATCTTATTTCAGGATAAGGAGCAGACCTCCACACTCTGTGGGCACAACTTGAATGTATACAAAGTACCTGGCAATGGCAGCAGTGTGTCTAAGATAATGGAAGCCCATCTGGTAATAACAGCACTGTGCCTAATAGGCTAATAGGAATGCTGCATCAGCTCAGGCTTGGATTAATGTCTCATCAAGAAGAGGTCTAAAAAGAGTCCTACTTTTCTTCGTAGTTAGCTGTAATTTCCAAGTAACTAAATTAATTTTTCATCTCATTATAAACAAAACACATAATTTGTTGTTCTTAATTTGCAATGAGAAAGTGAATATTTGCAGGTAGATGTTGAGATGCATATTCAATGATGACATCAGTCATGAAAGCAGACCTAAATAGGGGAAAATTGAGATGATTGTGTTGATATGCTTGAGCCCACTTACAAGAATTCATGTGATGAGAGCTACTGCACTCCCATATGGACATTGTGTGGATAAATAGAGTACCTGAAGTCATAGAATGGGGCTTCATTTCACCTGGCTTTTGATGACTCTGTCTGGTATAAATCTTGTCAGTCTCATTACAGACTCATCTAACATAATTTTGTGTCTATTTTAAGATGAGACAAGTCATGCCTTTAAGTGTCTGTTTCTTCTGCTGACTGTTAAGGAAAACTGGCTGATTAGTTTAGATGTCTACACTGCAGACATTTAAAGCTGAGTGAGATAGATCCCACTCTTAGCATTTAGATTACTTTTTTCTTTTTAAAAATATCTTTCAGATCCTGATTGACAACAGGATTTTCTAGCCCTGTGCTAGTTCTCTGATGAGAAAAGTACAGGCTTTGCTTTTTCTTTTCTTTTTTTACTTCCTTTTGAAACCGCTGAGAGGAACACAAGCCCATTTAGTCAAGCATATCTCACCTCTTGAAAGGTTCAAGACTGTAGCTTCATTTTCCCCTCCTTTCCCAGATCTGACTGGCTGCTCTAGGAGTTTGCCAGATTGCCAAGGCTACCCTAGGATTTTTGTCCAATGCTTCTTATGGGTTATTTTGTTTGCTTTTTTTGGGTTGGGGGGGGGCTGTCCTTGGACCCAATGCAGGCACCCACAGATACTGTTTTGGAAGCAGCATCACATATTGTAGCATGATTCATAGTTGGTAAACAGGACTGTGTGGATGCTGCCTGCATACCTGGTGAAATAGTTCATTTCTGGTGAAGAATCTAGTTAGTCAGGAAATCATGCTTTCCAAGTCTTCTAGATAATGTAAGTCTAGTAAAGGTTCTGTTTCTAAAGGCTACACCTTGAGAAAGGCAGGAATGGTGGTTTAAGTGTTCTGGTAGTAATACTGCTTGCTGAAGCAATTACATAAACTCTGATGTCACTCTGTTGTGATTCACTAAAGTCTTCCTTTGTAGCTGCTCGGATACTTGCCTGGAGAGAGATGGAAAGACTGGGCAAGCGCATCTTACGTTGCTGCAAAAATATGTTGAATGAAAAGCCAAAGATACCATAGAATCATATAATGATTTGGGTTGGAAGGCCTCAAAGGACCTGTATTCCAACCTCCATAAGGGTGGTATCATGTCCTAGCTCTCTGTGCTAGGATTAATTAATACCATTAGCCTGGGTTAACCAGTTTGGAAGCATTGTTACTCCTACAGGGGACTTGCAGCACAAAATAGTTGTGAAACAGCTGTACTAACTCCAGTATTAATTTATTTGGTGTGTGGCTCCCTTGTGTGACATGCTTTGTGCTATAGAAGTAATGCCTGTGAATCTCAGTGCTTGCAAGTACTAAAGTCATGCAAAACACTGCATTGTAGGGAAAGGAATCTTTCCAGCTGAGGAAGCAAAGTGAAGTATCGTATCTTTGTAAGCTTGTTCAAGGAAATTAGTTCAGGAGCATTTTGTAGACTTCAGATTTGAAGCTTTGAGGTAATCACAGTGACTTCCTGCAAGTGGAGAGGCTACAGCTTCACCGCCCAGTACACCAAATTTCTTGACTAAGAAATCAGTGACTAGCTGTAGAGCATACTGTTAGATTTTTGTGTGCAAGTGTGTATCTGAATGTTTTATGGTTGCAGTGCATCTTCAAATAAAAATGTGATGGTTTTCAATAGGCTTAGGTGCACTCTGGATTAGATATTCTCTTCTCTATTGTCTCACAGTTTTGTGGGTTTTTTTCCCAGTACAAGTAGCTTATTTAATGTAAATCTGCATAGTTGTTGAACAGTTTCAGGAATGCCTATTATCAGAGTGAAATGTCTCAAACCTCAATGCTGCAGATTCACACAGGGAATAATTCTTCTAAGGAAACCTAACAGTAGCACAGATTGCACATTTGGGTTGTCGTTGTCATTTAATAGTCTCGTTCCAGAATCATGCATTTCCCCCTGCTTTAAATCAAACTCCCCTTTTTAAAAAAAAATATTTTTTAAGTTTGGAATTTATAAATCTGTGAGGGCACAGACATTCTTCTTCTCAAGCTAGAGAATACAACTGAGAAACTTCAATTAAACTTATGGTAATGCAGGCTTGAGGACGGAGGTAGGTTGAAAAAGAGATTTGGTGAAAGATGTTGACCTTAGTTGGGGCACCACAGCAAATGTAGATTAAATTCTGCCCCCAGCAATATTTGCCTGTTGAAATTGGAAGCAGGAAAGGGAGAAGAGCATAATGATGTCTTGATGTCTTCTCATGCACATCTATTTATGTAATCCTAAAACTGTGCTGGAAAAAGAGGAAAATAAACCCCCCAAACCGCTTGATAGTTGCAGACCCACAGCTAACTTGGCTTCTCCCATTTGCTGCACTTTTCAGATCCTCGAAAGAAAGATCTTCCCGAGACAAAGAACGTTCAAGAGACCGTGATAGAACTTCCCGGGATAAAGATAGAAGCTCCAGGGAGAGGTCACCGCGAGACTTCAAAGACAAGAAGCGCTCTTACGAAAGCGCTAATGGCCGGTCGGAAGACCCCAGGAGCTCAGAAGAACGCGAAGCAGGGGAGATATAACTGGCTGCATATTCACCTGATCTTTAGCTTCCTATGGAGTTGCATACTATGGTTTAGTTTACAGTTGTTCAAAGGGACACCAGTGAGCAGTTACAGACACTGATCCAACTAGGGTAGATGTACAGTATATAAAAGTGGTTATAACCAAGTCAGAATTAAACCCCATCAATTAATGATGCCTAAAGCTGGGTCCTGGACTTCCACCAAGTTGTAAAACTTTTCTGAAAGATTCCTCTTTATTCAGGACAACAGTTTTATGTACCAAGATGCAGATCTCAATGTTTTTAATCTCCTTTCCAATACAAGTTAGTGAACAAATGATATCGTACTACTTGCCTTGGGTGCTTTTGAACCTTTATAAATTCTCTTAATTCTGCTCTGGTCAAAACAGCAGCATTGAAAGGTTGTCTTTGGGGGAAATTTTTGTTGTTGTTGTTTGCGCTTTTTTTTTTTTTTCCTTGGTAAGAGGGTGGGTGGATGGATGTTAACTTTAAGGTTATGTTCCCAATGATTTGTTTTGTTTGGGAACCTAGCAGTTGATTACAGTGGGAGCGTTTAGACAAGAATGTGTGCTGGAGAAAGCGGAAATGTCTTTTTACAGTGCCTCTTTAGACTTGGAAATTGAACAGCTGTTGCATTACATCTTTTTTTATTTCTACTTAAATTTTGAAATCAAAGCCAGTCCCATATCTGTACCACTTGATTGGTATGTGTTCAATATATTTGGTTTTTTTTCCATAAGGACTCTTTCTGCTTTTTCTTGTGGGGTGCATCCTTAACTGTATTGAAAACAAACAAAATACCAGCAACAACAAACAAAAATTACAAGAAAAAAAAAATAAAAAAGGTAAAAAAGGCAACCAGATTGTCCAGTAACTTCACAGGGCTATACTGGTCTTATCAGGTGGTTTCTTAGCAGTTAGTCATTAGAAAACTTGCTTATTGGACTTTTTAGCACACAGATACACTCTACAGTTCTGACCATTACAGGTCTTATTTATGGAATGGTTTGGGTCAGAAGGGACCTTAAAGAGCATCTAGTTCCAACCTCCCTGGCGTTGGCAGGGACACCTTCCTCTAGATCATGTTACCGTTGCCTAAGGTTCATCCAGTCTGGCCCTGAACATCTTCAGGGAGGGGGCATTCATTATCACCCTGGGCAACCTGTTGCAGTGTCTCACTACTCTCACTGTAAAGAATTTCTTCCTAATTTCCAATCTCAATCTACCCTCCTCAAGCTTCAAAGCCCCAAACCTGTTGAATTATCATCATGGCACAATGACTAACTCCTTAATGATGTCCATTTCAAAAGGCAGTACTTCTGCCAGAAGCTACTGTCTGCTCTATCAGACTGAAGGTACTTAGGAATGTAGAAATTACTCGCATATGCTCCACTCTCACAGAGGAGGAGGAGGCTTACTATGACCTGGGAAGGGTACAGAGCCTCTAAGGGAACCTAAGAACTGAGCATCTGAAATTTTGCTGACACAGTTGTAGCTCCATAGCAATTTTTATCAGACTGCAGGTGAGCAAAACCAGTAAACTATTTATTTAAAAGAGTTCGAGATGCAGTGAACCTGCAAGCATTATTCCTGTATTTCAGAAAGATCTGACTGTCAAGAGAGTGTAAAACAGAAGGATGTTAAGATAGTGAGCAGCTAGATGGCACAGTACCAGAAATGGGGTCTTCTGACCAGGCATGAGTTGCTTTTTCCTTTAGGGCTGGAGGAACCATGTAGCAAGATAGTGACATTTCCAACCAAAGCGAGGGTGGCCTAGTGCAGCCATATCGCATTACCCCATGTCAGACTTGAGGAGCTCTGCCTCTGTCCTCCTGCCTTCTGCCAGATAGCAGATCTAAGGTTTACTCTGTTGCAGTGCAAACCCTGGTGCTGGAACCCATCTTTCTGTCCAACCTATCTTCCACCACTTAGTATTGTTCTTGCTCTGGTTTATTGCTCTGATCACTTTTTTTGGTCTGTTTGCTGCTTAAATTCTTGCACCTATTACTGCCAATACAGTTCTTTAATTCTTCCTTATAGTAAAACTTGAGAGCCATCATTCACTGCAGCCTGTAAAACTGGGAAGCTGGACAGGAGTTGAATCAGCAGCTGAAAATACAAGGGAAAAGAGAGCCTAGCCTAGAAACAAACATTTCTTCCTCTTTTTTTATCCCCGTGTTCCTTTCTGTAGGCACACAATGGACAAGCAGCATGCAATTAGAAAATTCTCTTGTGAATTGTCTCTCCTGGCTCTGGCTTCTGATCTCCTGTTGCTGGGGAAACCACAGTCCCAAATCACTTTCCCAGCTCTTGGTGGTGCTGCACAGAACCCTGCAGACAAGCAGTGTCCTAGGAAATGCACCAGAATTATCCTTCAGCAAAGCAGGTCTGGACATGGGTACGGTGAAAGGACCTGAAAGGTTGTAGGAACTAAGGTGGCCCTACAGTCCTCTCCCAGGCTGCAACTGTCTGACTGCACTAAGGAAGCACAAAGGTTAGAAATTGCCCCTGGTGCTACCTCAAAGAGGCTGCAAAGAGGGGAATTTTGACAGGACATCAAAAGCCTGCTTGAATCTGTATGTATCCATCAATAGAAGGTGGTATGTGATGGGGAACTGCTGTAACTTTCCAAATAGCTGCCACCTTTCTAAGCTAAACAGAACAATGGAAGTAAAAACCTCCTGATTTCCAGCAGACTGGGCCTGCCTTGACAGAGGATGGGAATGTAATGTAGATGGCAGCTTTGATGCTCTTCACTGTCCTAAAAATCCTCCCTCTGCTCGTAACCCATGCAAAGCTCCACTGGTGGCTTCTAATGGAAAGTTTCTGCACAATGTTAGGATCAGTCTGAGTTAGTGGCTGCTGGGTGTGCTTGGTAGACAGCCTTGGGGGGAGGGTCAGTGGAGATCAGCAGCATCACTATCACACCCCTGATTTATTTGCTCCCGTATTGTGCAGGGAGAAGATGAAGCAACATGATGCTTCCTTGGAGAGAGGCACAAGAGCAGTGCTTCCTCCTATGGAGGCACTTCCAGGGATGTCAGAAGCAGCAACCTGAGCTCGCCAAGATAAGCATGAAAATGCTCTTGCAGCACAAGACTATTTCTCCTGTGAACTGAGCAAGCTGAGTCAGTCTAGGATACTGCTATCTCACACTGTCATGGCAAATTGTGCTCTTAATGTGCATTGAGGCAAGTACATAGTTTCCCCTTTTTATCTGAAGCTTTTCAAAGTGTTACCTACTTGTAATCCCTCAAAGAGATTGGAGATTTTTTTTTTTTTTTACAAGACTTGCAGTACTCACCGATGGTGTGTGATGTGCTGGCCCTTCTCCCCAAGCTCACTAGAGCACCACATACAAGCAGCCTGCCTCATCCTCCCTTGAGCAAGAGTTCATCTTCTGAACTTTGGGATTTCAGCATTTTTGCCGAACAAATGTGGTGAGTAAGGAAAAACTACACCCTAAAGAAAGGAGAATTCTGCATTTTTAGCTATTTACAATATTATTGTTTCATGGTCAAGTGAAATGGTTCACATTACTCAAAGAGCCTGATTGTTGTAGCATGATGGGTGCCTTGGCATGAGCTCGAGCTCGTTTCTGTAAGCCCCCCAGTGCCACCAGTAACAATGCACTGTAACCAGCTACCAGCGTTGTGCATTACCAGTGCCTTCTGCCTACTACAAATGAGAGGACTCCATTGCTTTTTCTGTGTTTATTGGGTTACACTGAAGCAAGAGACTGTGTGGTTACCTGCAATTGTTAGCTGATTGTTCCACCATGTCTAAAGAATGCAAGGAAAAACAATTAAATGGTTGGAGATCTCGTTACTGCTGAAGGGAGGCTCAGGACAGGATGAAGGCAGCCCTGCAGAAATCCAGACAGCGAGGCAGCGGCCTCCCTCAGCTGGATGCATTTTGAGTGGCACAGGAGCTAATAAGCTCAGTGCTGGTGCCCTCTCCTGGGTACATGGTCAGGAGCAATTTCCTAGGAGTAGCATTGTGAAATCCATGCACTTGAGGTGTGCATCCCTGCCCTGAGGGACGCAGTGGTGGCCACATTGATTGGGGTGCCAACCCCTTGTGCTGAAAGCTGCTGCAAGAAACCTTCCCCAAAGCAAGGGGATTCCACTGGCTCATGCAGGACAGGACTTCCCCATGGTCTTTCTCAGACATTAGTCTTTCCTATACAACACTCCCTGGATTGTTTTAGTTCAAACACAACACCCATTCCTCTTAAATAATGACCTCTACAAAGTCTTTAGAGATGCTTCAAAATGTTTTCCTACTCATTGTTCATGAGGATGGAGAGGTGGTCGCTGAGCTTAAGAGCTGCTGGTATCTCTCTGGGCTGGTGCTGTTGGAAGGAGCAAGTCTTTCAGGAACAGCAAGGTGAAAGTCACCATATTAAAATGTAGTCTTCAAGGATGGTGCCCAGAGGAACCCACCTGGAACACCAAAGCTGCAAAGCACATCAGGATTTGTTGGCTGGCTTTGACGTATCTGAGTTTTATTTAGCTGAAGAACCTCAGTTTGCTAAGGAAATTACTGCCATTGATCTCTACATTATATTAGCTTTTTTTCTCTTTTTTTTTTACTTTTTCATTCTTCCAACTGTGGCTGTAGGCCCAAAAGCAGCAAATCAGTGCTGGTGAGACGTTTGAAGAGCCTGGAGGCTGGAGACCCTCACCAACCTGCTTCTTTGTAGACATTGTTCAGGTGAGTGCAGATTTCATTGGTCACTTTCTCAAAGGAAGATTTGCAGTCTCCACCAAATTTCTCCTCCATCAGTTGCAAGATAATGTCACAGATAATCTAAACAAGGAGAAGGGAAGAAACTGCCGACATGAACTCTCTACATTAGGGGCATAAGAATATATAAGTATATATACAAGTGTATATATATATAAGTATAGATACTTATAGCTGGAATTGTTGGATGGTGAAAAGGGGCACAAGAACAGTCCAGCAGCACATAGCATGCAGAGCTTGGAACAGGTCACGGAAAATCAAATGGGTTATAAACTTCAACAAACACAACAGTCACTGATGCTAGGGTTTCAGTCACCCTTTACATAGTTAATAGTGACTTCACCTGTCTCAGATGGTTGTACAGGACCATCTTGTACACCCAGTCCATCTACTGCAATTGTTCTGGCATTGGACTGCCCCAAATGTTTAGAGGCTGTGAAGAGCCTCATGTTGGACACCTTATGGAATACATAGCTTGGAGGATGTGTTTACTGCTGCCCCCACCCAGGGAGGCGATGGAGTCACCATCCCTGGAGGTGTTCAAGAAGCTGTAGATGTGGCACATCCAGGTATGGTTTAGTGGTCATGGTGGTTGGGTTAGAGTGGGGCATGATGATCTTAAAGGTCTTTTCCAACCTTAATGATTCTATGATCCTATTCCTAATCTTGCCTGATTGTTACCTATTGAACACCCTGAGCAATGGGGCTTTTTTTGCCTTTACTAGGTAGCTGGCATACTCTGAAATGTCAGCTCCTATTTTGTATGCCATTTATTATTTTGTGTGCCTCTTTACCCTGAAAAAGTCTTCTCATGACCTCACCAGGCAGAAATCCTCCTGTTTTCTCCCACTTACTGAAAATTTTGCCCACTGCTTTGGAAACCACTTTCATGGTGCCTGGGGGACCTTTGCCAGAAGGTATCTCCCTTTGCATTTTGTGCTGTGTAAGGCAAACAAAAGCTATGAAGGCATTCTGCTAGCGACCTTCAGTGGACTTGGACAAGTCGTTTGATTCTGTCCTTATTATGTGGGGCTTGTTTAATGGTGGCTATGCCGTTGCCATTGTTATTCAGTAACAGCAGATTTATTTGCCCTGGAAAACCTCAGCTCCTGATATTGGATTAAAATAGACATCAAGGACTGAAATCCAGTGTTGAGCTGCTTTTCAGTGTCTTATTTCCTGACAAGCTTGGGAATCCTGTTGCGGAGAAAATTGAGTACAACTCATGGGTAGCTCTGCAGCTCCCATCTAAGAAGACCTGCCTGCTGCACCACCTTCTTCCCAAGAGATGCCAGATCTCTCGTTCCTGCTACCCTCCTCCATCAACCATCTCATGTTCCTCTTATTTCCACCTTCTGATGCATATTTATACATGCCAAAACCTGTTTTCCTCAGTTCAAAGGAGAAGACATCTTCCCGTCACAATTACACCTTTTGGGAAGAGGGCTGCTGACTCACCCTAAAGTTTTTGGGGTCAATCTTCAGCTGAGTTGCATGTTTCTTGCCAAGTGGATTCAATATCCCAAGAAAAGCCTCAGAGTTGTCCAGGTGTTGCACCATGTCATTGATAGCAGTGAAAACCTTCTTGCCATGGCCCCTGACCTGGTCGGACTGTTTCATCTCTTCAGCAGAGTCCATGCCTTTGAAGTGTGTGAAGTAGGACTTGGTGTCTGGGTGTTCAGTAAACATCCTGTTGAGAAATGAGAGCCATTCTAATTTGTGGACTGATTGATGCAGATACGGCTTCACATTCCAGGCCTCATCCTACGCATTTATTGTCCTTTTTCTCTTCTCAGAGCAGACACCTCTTTCCCCTGCATTATTTCTTCCTTTCATCTCCTTTGCCCTGCCCATCAGAGCACAGCCCCTGTGCCCACTGGAGCTTGTCCCCTCCTTCACCTCTCCCCAGGGCACTTCCCTTTGCTCACTCCACCTTAAAACCTGTCTACCTTGAGTTTACTCTGCTGCTTCTAAAGTAAATATCTCTTCGGTGTTGACTCAGTGTTAGGTGGAGGTAAAAGCGACAAAGGAGTGGGAGCAGTGTGACAGTGCAATATGCCCAAAGATGTTCTGGACAGCAGATATGTCCTTTATGCACTGGGAGGGTGTTTTCATGGAGAAACTCTGCTTTTGTTAATTAACTCCTTCCTGGACTCCATTGCAAAGCTTTCTTACTGCCTGTGGTGGATTGTTGGTTGAGTAGTAGTGAGTGCTGCTCATTTCATCTATTCAAAAGTAGCACAGTCCAGTGCCACTCATAAAGAAATTGCCTTTTATGTGGTATCAGTCACAGTCACCTTGGCCAAGCTCCTAAAAAAGCAGTTTGCTCCACTGGGTAAACCAGTCAGTCACAGGAAACAGCAACAGGAAATTCCAGATTGCATTTTATGGTCACTGAAGAGTCTTGAAGGGTCCTCTGGTCCAAACCTCCAGATCAAGCTCAGGGCCACATCTAGACATGAATATCTCCATGGATGGAGTCTCTACAACCCCTCTGGGCAACCTGTGCCAGCACTCAGTCACCTTTCACAATGAAAACAGTATCTCCTGATGTCCAGAGGGAACCTGGCCTTGAGGCCTTGAGTAACCTGTACTAGTGGGAGGTGTCCCTGCCTATGGCAGGGGGTTGGAACTAGATGATCCTTGAGGTCCCTTCCAACCTTACCATTCTATGATTCTATGATTCTATGAACCTCTTGTCTTTCAGTTTGTGCTCATTGCCTAAGGTCCTGTCACTGAGCACACTAAGAGCCCAGTTCTGTATTCTTTGCACCTTTCCTTAAAGTTTTTACACACATTGATGTGATCCCCTCAAGCCTCCTATTCTCCAGTCTGAACAATCCCAACTCTTAGCCTTTCCTTACAGGAGAACTGCTCCAGTCCCTTCATCATCTTTGTGGCACTTTGCCAGACTTTCTCCAGTATTTCCATGTCTCTCTTCTGTTGGGGACTATGGAACTTCTCTTAAGGCTGGGCTGGGGCTGTAGGACACTAAGGCAAAAGCTTCAAGAGTAAATTATCCCAGTGAGCCAAGCCACAGTATGCTCCTGGCATTCCATTTCTGACCCTAACTGTCATCAGGTTGGAAGGAAAGAGCAGTGCATAGCACTTGTAGAAGCTGATCCAGGCACAAGACATGAAATACAAGAGGGAGTGGTAAAGGTATGATTACCTGGAGTAGTATTGGACTGATCAGTGCACATGGAGGTGCTGTAAGTTCCAGCTGAGAGAGAGAGATGTGAAAGGAGAACAGAAGACTTCTCTCTTATGGAAAAGAGGAAAACAAAGTGAAAACTAAGAGAGCCAAGTCCACAGGAAGGCAACAATACAATGAAACAGATGGGCTCCAGACTGGAAACAGTGAATGAGGATCAGAAAATAAATATTGAGGACATGCAAGTTTTAAAACAAAAAACAAAAACCAAAAATTTAAAGAAATTTAGAGGTAAAGGGGAAGAGAGAGTGCAATATTTTGCTCCCATTCTCTTTCATACTACACTTTCTTCCCTTCATCTTATATGGATAGAGTGAAGAAATTGTTACCATCTATTCTTCCTTTCACATCCCTTTCTCCCTTTTCTTTTACTTCACTTTGTGCAGATCTCTTCTCTTTGCCATTTCCTCCCTAAGGGAGGAGAAACTACAGGAAATCAAAATGTTCCCAGAAAGGGTTGCATGGAAAACATCAAGACATGCTCTTAAGGTGATAACTCCATCCTTCTGGCCATTCCTTCTTTAATCCCCTGAGGTAGTAGCAGGATGGACTCTTTCCTTACCTGACCAGCACAGCTGTACCATTTTCCTCAGCATCCACAAATACCTTCTCCCAGGCCCCTCGGGCACTTTGTACCTCTGCTTCAGAGAATGACATGGTGGAAGAGATGCTGGCAACAGAGGACACAGCAGGAGAGGGAAGAACAAGGAGGTTCTGGTGGGGCAGTTCTGCTTCAGTTCACTCCTTGGGGCTCTCTAAATACTGCCCCAGGGATTTAAGAGATCTTGAATGAGCTCTTTGTCTCCATTCCCCTTGGTCACATTTCTGCAGGCTTTAGGGGTGTCTAATCACGTCTAATCAGGAAAGAAACCAATCACATGAGGAGGCAGGACTAGCACTCTTACCATGGCATCAGGTGCCAGAGAAAAGATCTCACTGAGGAGAGAATGGGGAAAAGGGAGTTTTCAGTGGGGGAGAAAAAGATCAGCTCTCCTGCACTTTCACCCCCGCCAAGTTCAGCGCTTGCCTTCTTTTCTCCAAAGGTGTTCCTTGACCAAGCACTAATTTTCCTGATTTGCTCCCTGTTTGGTGCCCTGCTGTGCCCTCTTCCCAGCATTTCTTGGCCCTTCAGTTTCAAAGACCCTGTTTCCAGCTCCAGCAATTCTCTCTAGTCCTGCTTTCATTCCATAGTCACTGCTTTCCCCACAGCCCTCTGGCTTATCAGGGACTCACCCCACAGCTGCTCCCAGCCTTAGTACCAGGCAGGTGGAAGGCATTGCCAGCCCAAAATGTCAACATTGCAGGGACTGTGATGGCAGCATTGGCACAGTATGCATGGCTGCAGTGCTCTGGAATGCCACCTCATTTTAACTCAGAAGATAATTGATGCTGGACAGCCAGGCCAGGAATTCAGGCATTTCACTACCCTACTGGCTTGCAATTGGGATCTCTGTCCTATCCCGAAGCCCTACTTGCTTGGGTGGAAGGAAAAGATAAGAGCCTGGAGAAGGGCAAGTGTGGACCTGCAGACAACCTCTGTGGGCTCATTATTGTCACAGTTGCTTTGAAGCAGAGGCAAAAAAAATCTTGGATTATCCATGTGGCGCCTGGGCTTAAACTCTGGAAGGAATGTTCTGGTTAAATCCAGTTAAATCTCAAATCTGATCCTTTTTCTGCTTTTACTTTTTAAAATGAAATTTATTCCTGCTCGGAATCAATAAATAATTAAACAAGAAACTCATTTTATAGACATAAACAAGGACTGAGAATACAAATACAACTCACATTAACGTTCCTGGTATAACCTTGTTAATGTCTTTATGTCTTCAACCACAACAAAACAAACCAACCAACCAACCAAAACATATATGATAACTCAGGAGAATGGTATTGTCATTATTAGGATTCTATTTCAGTGTACAAAGCCTGACAGAGAAACTACCCCCATGGCAGGTAATTACCCCCTTGAGATTAATTATAAAATTGTTTAATCATTTTCATACAAAATGTTTCCATGTCAAGGTAATGGTGATGTTATTAATGCAATCAAGGGGAAGTGCACTGCCTTCATACCAGATTTTTAGTATTTATTTTTTATCATTAATAGTGAAGAATTAAGGTTTCTAACAGCATAAATTGGAGTCCTAATTGGATTCAGATGGAAAAGTTATTTGGCTTCTGACACACTGGGCACATGGGTTTCTGTCCTTTGAAGAGCAAGGAAACACACCTAATGCTGTGGTTAGTCATTGTGGCAGATGGGCTTTACCTGGACTGAGCAATGATGTGATCCTGCTCCATGGCAGCTTGCCTGATATTTTCTCTGGCCACAGCATTCTGCTTTCAGCTGCTTCATGTGCCTCTGTACCTTCACAACAGTGAAGGTAAGGGTTCAAGTTGGATGCTGTGCCGTGTGCTACCCTAAGGTTATGATGACATCCTTTGCATATTTCCCCAGTGAATATTTTTAAAGGAAATTGGTGTGAGATTAGGAAATGTTCTCCTTTGGTCTGACTTCCAGGCCTTGTGTCTCAGCTGATGAGGGCAACACACTTAAGGAATCTGCCCGTGAAAAAAACAAGGGCAGACCTGAAAGTTTCCCAGCGTATTTGGACAAGGAGTCCTTTGTGAAGATCCCCTGCATTCAGGGAGCTCTCTCTTCTGATGTTTGTGCTTTCCCTCTACTCCACCAGACAAAATAAGGGAAGGAGGCCTGGGCCTAACCCTGAGCAAACATTTGACTCCTTTTTCACAGCTGCTAGGAGGAACCAGAAGCGATCCCTGAAACATGAGCTGCAGCTTGTTGTGTCTCACTGGAAGAGTGGGACAACCATGGTGGGACACTGGAACAGGTTTCCTAGGTGTTCCAGCACCAAGTGGTGGAAGCCCCATCCCTGGAAGTTTTTAAGGCCAGTCTGGATGTGGCTCTGAGCAACCTGGTCTAGTGTGAGGTGTCCCTGCCCATGGTAGGGGGAGTTGGAACTGGATGATCTTTGAGGTACCTTCCAACCCTGACAATTTTGTGATTCTGTGCAAACACAGGGAATGTGGAAGGTCCTGGACTTTAAACCCACCCTTCCCATAACAGCAGGGCTCATGCCACTAACCAGCCTCCCACTGAGAATCCAGTGCAGGAAGGGAGGTGCCTGAAGAGGAAAGGGAGTGTTACTGAAGTGATGGGTGAACAGGCCTGAACTCTTCACCTGGAGAGAGGATGGTATGGAGGATCACAGCTGGAAGAGAGGGTGGGTAGGAGGTACACATTCACTCTCCACCATCTGTTCCAAGAACTAGGTTTATGGAAGCAAAACAAACAGGAGGTGGTTCCCCATGCAGCAGAGAATGAAGCTGCTTGCCTAAGGGTACTGAGGCTGCACAAATATCATTGAGGTCCGTTGGTGTCTGGAAGCGATCTCCACTGAGACTCCTTGCAGGTTGGAAACAGGCTACTGGATAGATGACCCTCAAGACTGGAATCACTTGGGCTGTTCTTACACTCATACAAGTTTGCTCAAAGAAAGACTGCCTGTCAGTTTTGCAAAAGCAGGCTTCACAGTTGTCACACCTCATCCATTCCACCACCCCAGTTTGATCCTAGTGTCTCGACAGCCACAGAAAAGCAGCACAAAAAGGGCACAAACTTATTATGGTGTACCCTAATTTGACAGCAATCCAGTCATGTGCCACCCTTAATCCAGATCAAGTACCAGTGGACAACTAAGCAGTGACCTGGCATCACTACCAGTATGACTGTAAGCTGACGAAGGCTTGAAATGTCTCTGAGAGAAAATCTGTGCTGTGGATTCCTGAGCCCCTGTTGGCTATGAGCAGCCAGCTCTGCTGCACCTCTCTCTGATGTGTTTTTCCCCAGCCCTCACTGGCAGCTCCAGCTCTGTGGAATCATAGGACAATCAATGCTGGAAAATACTTTTAAGATCATTGAGTTCAAACACAACCCAACTGCCATGACCATGAAATTGTATCCTGAAGGGCCACATCTACACAATTTTTGAACCCTTCCAGGGACAATGTGACTCCCTGGGCAGCCTGTTCCAATGGCTCTTCCAAGTTCATTAGGAAGAACTTTACCACTCAGTAAAGTTCTCCCTAATGAACAGTCTATAGCACCCATGGCACAGCTTAAACCCATTTCCTCTCATCCTATCCCTAGGTGCAGCAGCCTCACTACAGCCTCCTTTCAGGTTGCTGTAGAAAGCAATGAGATCTGCCTTCTCTTCTCCAGACTAAACACCACCACTTCCCTCAGGGACTCCTCATAGGACACGTCCTCCAAACCCCTCACCAGCCTTCTTGTTCTTTTCCGAACGTGCTCCAGGACCTCGGTGTCTTTGCTACACTGTGGCACCCGGAACTGAACACAGTACCCAAGCTGCGGCCTCACCAGGGTCAAGTACAGGGGCACAATCACTTCCCTATTCCTGATGGACACACTGGTTTTGATACAGGCCGGGATGTCTTCTCAGCCACCTGGGCACACTGCTGGCTCATGTTCAGCACCTCCAGATTCTTTTCCATTGGGCTGCATTCCAGCCACCCTTCCCCCAGGCCTGTAGCGCTGCTTGGGGTTGTTGTAACGAAAGTGCAGGGCCTGGCACTTTGTCTTGTGAAAACCTCATCCCATTGACCTCAGCTCATCAATTTAACCTGTCCAGGTCTCTCTTCAGAGCATTTATACCCCCAGGTAGAGCAACACTCCCACTCAATTTAGTGTTACCTGCAAACTTGCAGAGGGTGCCCTCAGTCCCCTCACCCAAATCATTAATAAAGGTATTAAACAGAACTGTCTGCAGTACTGAGCCCTGCGGGGGGCAGTGCTTGTGGCCAGCTGCCAGCTGGATTTAACTTTCTTTATCACCACTCTTTGGGCCTATCCATCCAGCCAATTTTTAATCCAGCAAAGACTCCACCTGTCTGTGCTACAGGCTCTCAGGTTCTCAAGAAGAGTGCTGTGGAAGGCTGTGTTAAGTGCTTTACTAAAGTCCAGGTAGACAACATCCACAGCCTTTCTCTCATCCACTGGGCAAGTCAGCTGCTCAAAGGAGATGAGGTTGGTCAAGCAAGACTTGTCTTTCATGAACCCATGCTGGCTGCAACATCAGGTGTCATTGTATCCCTCTCGTTTAGCTGTGCTGGCTCTGCCCACACCACCCACAAGCTGCCAGCTCTCAGCACAGGAGTGCTGCTTTCCCAGCTTAAAAAAGCTCCCGAAAAAAACCCTGCTTCTTGGCCCATTTCACCATGATTCCATTTCCCAGTGCAGACTTACTACTCTGGAGCTCATCTCCTGGACAAGTCCAAGAGGTCTCCCTGGATGAGCACATAGAGTTCCAGAGCTTCCTCTCTGTGGATCTTGCATGGAGCATGCTATGGGCTACCAACTCGAGGGTGATGTGGTGGGTGCTGCTGCGTACGGTGCATTGCCTAGGGGTCACTGCAACTCAGAACATCATTGCAGGGAGACCGCAGGAAGAGGACAGTGAGGGTGTGGAGAACCACCTCGCAAACTTGATCCTGCCGGCAGGTGCCAGGGGAGGCACAGAGCTGTAGGCAGAAGCCAAAGTACATTTTGGTGAGGTGTCTTCCAGCAATAGGACGAAACCTCCGCGCTGCGGGGCTCTGGGGCTACATTCTGCTGCCAAGGGTGCTTTGAGGGAGGCCCAACAGCACTTAGGGGGGTCGTGAAATTAAGTCACTGCCCTGCGGGTACGGACACCACGGCCGGTGGAATCAGAGCAGGGCAGGAGGTGACAGTAGAAAACTCTCCTCTCCTCGAGCCTGTCCAAGATGGCTTTTCCCTCACACTGAGTGGTGTTTTTTTGACTGATTTTAAATGGCATCGTTCCTCCCACAACAGCACAAGAAAAAAAAGAGCACTCTCTCCTTGCCGACAGGAGACGTGAGGGGCGTTCTGGTGATGTGCTTTTAAGCTGCGTGAACACCAGCTCAGGCAGACTACGTGCTGCAGAGATCCGGAACTACGTAGGAGGCAGACACTGACCTCAACCCCCGTGAAGCCAGGGCACCAACCCCACCGCAACTCGTGTAAGATC
>VWZE01000972.1:259692-361375 GCA_013396675.1 Eubucco bourcierii
GTGAAGCCAGGGCACCAACACCACCACAACTCGTGTAAAATCCTCGCAGAGACCTCTCTACTGTTATAAACCGAAGGCCAAAGGTCGGGCAGATCGCAGCTCCCGGGCATCCCGCGAAGTAAGCGGGCCACCCTGGGGCGACCTGTACCCGCGCAAAAATTCCTCTCACATTAGTAGTGAGGACCCGGGCGTCACCCCGGGTCGTTATTTTCCTTACTCATAAGTTTAAGGCATGACACAACCCTTCCCGCCTCGTGGGCACAGCCATAAGCATTAGCGCTGTAGGTCATGGCGAGCAGATCCCTAGGCCATCCCACTGTGCACAAGTCAATTTTACTTAATCCTAATGATTCTATCCGTTAATTTCTCATTTTCGCACCACATAACTGTGCGGTGGGTCAAACACTGTGTGGATGTGCAGGGAGCGTATGTAAATGAAGAGCCCGGGCGCCGCTGGGGGTTGTGGGATGACCTCTCCGCCCCACCCTGCGCCGCGCACTCGGGAGGAGATGGAGTCGGGGCCTGTCTTGTGGAGGCGGGGCGGGCAGCGGAAGCGGTGTGATGTCATGTCCGGGTCTCGCTCGCTGCGTCTCACTGTTGGGCGCCGCGACAAGATGGCGGATCTGTCGTTGGACGAGCTCATACGGAAGCGCGGTGTGACGGTAAAAGGGAGGTAAGCGGATGAAACTGCAGCGCCCTGAGCTTGAAGGACTCCACGGTTTTTGTCGGCTTTTTGCCTTTTGGTCGTTCCACTCCGGAGGTTGCGGGCCGCAGCCTGTTTCAGCGCGCCCCGGCCCGGCCCTATTTTCCTCTCTCGCCTCCCCATTGGCTTAGGCGTTGGTCTGTGGGGCTGTGCCTTTGGAGCAGATTGGTGGGGGTGGCCGTCGGTCACGGGCAGGGTAGGGGTTCCGTCCCCCCACTTCACCCTCCTGTGCTCTGCGCGCTGTCCCGTGGGCTCTGGCCCCGGCAGGGCAGGCGCGTGCACCGCCTCTGCCCTTCCCTTCTTGGGCCTTTCTTGTTTCTCCCCAAATTCTTGTCATAGTGCATCATTAATGCCTCCGACCTGCGCTTTCCTTGCCGCCTCCTGCTGCTCCCCGCGGATTAATCAACCCAGTGGTGCCCCTCGGCCTGGCATCAGCAGAGTTTCTTGCCCCCCTCCCCCAGTCCCATTCGGTATCCGGGCTGCCCGGTGTCTGCAGCAGGAGCTGCTGCTGGGCTAAGTCAGGCAGTGCCTTGGGGGTGGGTGGCCGGTCCCCCCGCAGCTCCAGAAGCGGTGCACAGTGCATTGTGGGATAGCCGTGGGAGGTGTAGTTGTGCTACGGAGAGCCGTAACTAGCAGAGCTGATCGGGATCCGCACAGGCGAGGCTTCGGGCTGCAGTGGCTTCAGCCCAAATGCTGTCTGCCCCTTGGAAATCTAGTCTGTGTAACATAGTTAATAATACTCTGACAGATTGTTTGCATTGCTTGTTGTGGGTGTGAAGCGTGTTACAAGATCAGTGGCTACAAGATGAGACTTTTTCTTTGTATGGCAGGTGCGTCCAGTGTAAGCTTGACCACTTAGCCAAGCTGTTGGTAGTTCTTAACTGGCTTCTTAAGATGGTAGCTTTCCATCTCATCTTTTGCTATAGACTCTTGATGCTTTTAGGAGCTTCTTTATCGATTTCTTCCTGTCTGTGTTAGCAAAATGTGGCTCTGTTGTATTGGTCGCTTTTCTTAAACTTAGTGGTCAATGGGAAATTTTGGATTTCTAACTCTGCCTGCACTTACGTCTAGAGTAGTGTTTTGAAAGTTACCTGCTAACGTGTGCTAGCGAAACATTCAAACAGATTTAAATCCTAGTCTAGACAAGGCCTTGGCTTCATACTTGCCTTCATGTTATCCTGTGTGTTTGGAACAGTCTTACGCTGCTTAATATGCCAAGCACCTCCTTTCTCCTTTTCCAAATCCCTCGTTAACTTGTTTCTTCCAGGAGTTCTTGCTTTTATTTGCTGAACAATAATCCTACTGCAGCACTGTAAGAATTTTTGCGCCTTGTGTTTCTTATTTGGCGTGCTTAACTCAGTAAGATTTCTAAGGTTAACTAACTCGAAGGCTGAATAAACTTAAATCCTTATATCCATGATGTTCAGTAGTGTGGCTGATATAACAAAAATCTTCACCTGTAATAGGAAAAAAATATTCAAGCAAGAACTTGAGAGTTCTTAGAAGTAGTAAAGATGTTTGAGATTCTCTTATTTCATTTGCTGTGGCACAAAATGGCTAAACAACCAATGCTGTTCTCTGTGGAAGAGAGTTGATTGTTAAGGTAAATACAGATCGTCAGAGGTGTTTCCTGATCAATTTCATTAGTTCAGGTCATTAACAGTGTTAACGAATTCTTTCTTAAATGCTGATACATGTATTTCTAGTTTTACTTCGGCCTTGTACAGTCATGAAAAAGCCCTTCTGCAGCATTCCATGATCGAATGCTTGCAAGGGAAGTCTGTTGGGTTGCTTTATAGGTGTTGTTAGTCTTCTGGTTTACTTGGGATGTATTTCAATAAATGGTCTTAGTAGTGCTCTTTCTTCTGGGTTTTGTGCTTTGTATGTATGAGAGAGCAGCCACACAATTCTTAGGTAACAAAATTGAATCCTAGTCCTAGCTCTCCAGTTGTCTATACACAAGAATGAAACAAACAGAAGTGAACATTCAGTCTTCAGTGTTTTTTCTTTTTCCTTTTTTTTTTTTTTTTTTTTTTTGCATGTCCACAGAACATACATGACTTAAAGTTAAGATTGTTGAGTTAAATCAGGAACTGCTGATACAAAGCTGTTTGAAAAATTCAAAATACATTATCATTTGAATTTATGAAGTAAGCCTTTTGAGTCCTACAACACATTCTAGGTACCTACTTTCAGACTTTGTAATACTGGAGAACACATTCCAGAAAGGAGATGAACACTGTAGCCACCTGTAGTTTACCTGGGATTTTTTTTCAGTACCTTGACTAAAATTTCTCATACCTCTTTGCCTTTAAAAAAAAAAAAACCCAAAACAAACCAAACAACCAACACCATTCCCACAAACCAAAAACCAAACAGAAAAAGTAAACCAACCGAAACCAACAAAACAGCCAATGGAAAAAAGAAAACCTTAAAAAAACACAGGAGGAACTTCAGTATTGGAGAAACTGTTTCCTTTTAAGGGACATTTTGTAAAAGCCAATCAGATCTGTAACAGTCAGATTTTGCTACATAATGGGCTGCTTCTCAGTTAATACTTGTGTAGCAATACAAAGACTGCTGTCCTTTCTATGGGCTGTTACCTTTCTGTGCACAGTATTGTAATGATGATGTGCTCACAAGTAAAGGCCGTGAGCGTAAGAGCTCTGATGGTAGGTTAAAGAAGAGGTGGCAATGTTAAAAAGTAATTTGACTGACAAGTATTCTTGCTGGCAGTTAATCATCTTTAAAACTGATGACTTTGAACTGAGATTGGTATTGGTACCTCCTAAAATCCAAACCTCTGCGCTTTCAAAAATCTGAACTTGCAACCCAGAATTTGTGAAATTGTTGTTGTGTGTGAATGTGTTGTGTGTAGTTCCATGTTTGCTTTGTATATGGACAAATTATTGTATTGCAAAAGATGCTTTAGCAGACCTGTGCGATTCTAAAGCTTGGTGGTCTGTTTCTGTTTCTGTTTGTCTTCAAAGGTTTCTCCTGAGCACCTGAGTTGTCAATGAATTATGTTTAGGATGTACTTAGCACACCTGGAGTTAGACCCTTTACTGAAATTTGTAAATGTGAGCTTAAGAATGGATTTTGGAAATCAGTTCCTTAGCTCTCTCTGTAGAAAGTAAAATCCAGCATGAAACAGCTTAGGAGCTCTGCTGTTGTAGTTGAACATCTAACCTGAGTGCATTTCTGTGCGGTAATAATGAGTTTTTGTGTGGAGCAACATTTTATTGATACTGTCTCACATTTTACAGTGTCTGAAACTCTCTCTTGCTTTTCTTCTGTGTTGTTTCCCCCAGGCTTAACACAAGACCACTGTTTGGAGGTGTAAGGTCTCGTATTGGGATACAGCAAAGTCTTCTAAATAGACCATCACCAGCTGTCAGCTTCCAGCAGACATTTGATGCTCGACAGAAGATAGGGCTCACAGATGCCCGACACAAACTGGGGGTTAAAGATGCCCGTGAAAAACTGGTTCAAAAGGATGCTCGGTTCAAAATCAAAGGGAAGGTGCAGGATGCTCGAGAGATGCTAAATTCCCGTAAGCAGCAAAGTGCTATTGCTGAAAAGGTGACCAAAGTGGTGGATGCCAGAGAGAAGATCAGCTTAAAAAGGAGCACTCCAGCTGCCATCAGTCCAACTATGGGGACAGTAAATCCAGCCATGAAAATCACCAAAACGATCCAAGTAGGTCAAGCAAGCCACCTCTGAGCCCCTCAATTATTCTGCAGCAGTCCAGGAGAAATGTTAACACATGCCTGTGTTTACAATAAAAACGATGGTGCTACAGTTCATTCCTGCTGTAGGGTAGGCTTTGGAGCTTTTTGAGTGTTCTTGCAGCTGCTTGGGGCTTTCATGTACACTTTCACATGAGTTGTGGGCCAAATAAATACTAAGCGGTGCTCCTGACAGCATTAAAGTTGTCCTGAGTAGTCAGGTAGTTTGCTTTTCCACCTAAGTACAAAGAAAATACTTGGGTGTTTTTTTTGTCATTCTTGTACCACCTCTCTTTGCAAGTCCAATGTGGTAGATTGACCTGTTCAGGTAACTGGTTTATTGTAGTGGTGGGGTGAAGGTTTAGAATTGTATGTGTAAGGAGATCTACAATTCAGTGAACCCTTCTACAATCTGTATTTCTTCTTGCCTGGTTTTCAGGGAAAGCCCTGGTTTCTGGAGAGTTGCCTGGTTACATGATGCATTCCTGCTGAGGCTCGGGATTTATTTCACTTGCAATACAATCAGTTGGTCACCCTGACCTGCTGATTTCACTTAGCTGTGTGCATTGTAACTTGACTTTTTGCAGACTTCTCTGAGAAACAGCTACTATTGAACTTTGTGTGTCAGGTACAGTGGAGTGGGTGGGATCAGAAGCTTACAGACAGTCTGAATTGTTGTTTGAAGAGTGGTTTTGTTCCTCACAGAGCTCTCCAAGCACATAACTGCAGTTCCTAGCCTACATCTTTCATTTCTTTCTTCCTTCCAAAGATGGACAGTGTGCTTACACATACCCAGAACGTCTCCTGTTTGCATCAGTTTGAAGGCCTAGATGAGGCTGCTTTCTGGTCAGCTGTGGGTTTTGCTCCAGACTATAATTTATTTTTTTTTTAATTAACCTTGGAAATTTCTCATTACTTGGCAGGTTTACTGCCAGGTCAACCTAAGAAAGAGAAGGGACTCTCGCAGCTGTAAGAAGGGCTAATCGCAGAGCAGTAGTGCAGTCTGTTCAGTAGTCTTTAATTAGTAGGCTAATTAGTACTCATGCTGTCCTCCTAAACCAAATCACCAGCACCAGTCATCTGAACATATTCTGCAAAGTTTCTTGGAGTTAAAATAGCTTCCAGAGGCTTGGTACAGCAGCAGTTTGCTCTGACCTGATTTTTACTGCTTTTGTGGGTACAATTTGGTTTGACCTGCAGGACTTCATTAGACAACACAGTGCAAGCAAAAATATCATAGAATATAATGGCAATTTAGACTGTAGAGTAGACAATGCACACTAGTAATTATGTAATAATAATTTAAAAAAAAACAACAAAATTCCTCCCTCCCTTTGCAAACGTTGAGAGCAGAATCAAACTGAAGTAGCTCGATCTGAGATGCAGCAGACACCTCTAAAGTCCTGTACTGTGGTCTTGTTTCTCATAAAGGAAGGGAGAAGAATCTTTGAAACCCAAAGAATTTTCAAAGCTTTGCTGGAGTTTCCATAGGACAGGTACCTGTGTTTCTGAACTGATAAGAAAACTGAAACATGAAGGTGCTGTGATGTAAGTTACAGTTTCTATAAAAAGCACACATCTGGATGTTTTAGTGGAGTATTTGTGTAAGAAGACCCATTATTTTGTGTGATGGACAGCTTCCAGCTTTTTTAATGAACAAAAAAGGGCATTTTTGAGGGAGTTGCAGCTTGATTTCGGTTGTCCGTTAGTGGAACTACATTCCCTGACTACTTCTGTTGTGGTTTCCCTGTTTCAAGGGATAACAGACTGCAGAAGGGTCAGCTTTACTATCCTGTGCATCATTTTACTCCACTACAGCTTATGGCAGCATTAGTGTGTAGGGACAGTATCTCAGTATATACTTCTTTGAAATGCAGCTGAACAAAACTGTGCTTGATAGAAGTAGATTGATTCCCTGTACTGTGAAAAAAAACAACTTCCTGATTTACCCATGGTTTTGTATTGGCAGAAATACAGATCTGGTCAGTGCTGACAGGCCTGAAGTGGAGTACCCTTCCCACTAATCTTGAACAAAAACTCAAATCGTTTGAATCAGTTTCCCTGTATGACCATAGGTTTTCAGTTCTTTGATTAAGTGGTTATTGCATATTGACCATGTTCTAGGAAACAGATGTCTGCTAATGTCATGTTGTGGTAGTAAGTCTCAAGAGCAGGAGAGTTGAGAGTCATTTAAGTGGTCTCAAGGTATCAGCCAACAGCTCTGATCTTCTCATATGTTGATTTGGTGGACTGTAGTGTTTAATGCTTTGGTTCTTTCTCTTTAACTGTAGCAGAAGGCTCCAGTTCCTGGACACTCAAATCCAGCAGGAATGAGGATCAATGTGGTGAACAACCATACACACAAACAGGTGTGTCCCTGCTCTGTGCTGTTTGTTACCTTTGGAGGGTAAGAAAGGAGTCCATAAGCATTGCCAGGTGCAAGGAAAAATTTAAGTAGGAAAGAGGAATGTTTAGAAGTTCTTCAGTACCTTGGCTCCCTGCTCTTGCACGATTAAAATGCTTTCATGGTAATTGAGGTTTTCATTTAGTCTAATTGATATTGACTCCTTGTATGTTACATGAATGCAAAGCAGGTATTCCCAGGTTTCCTCTGTGTGTGCTAATGGTTTTTCTTTTTTCCTAGAGACTGTGACCCCTTAGCTCTGATGTCTTTTTGTAAATTCTCAGTGACATCACATCAGATCAAGTTGTTGGTTGTTTTAATTCACCATCCTGCCAGCCTTTTCAGAGAATGGATGTGATTGTACATGGTCAAATGTTCTACAGTGAGGTGGGAGAGGTACAACCATTCTGTGAAATCCCAGCTGTGGGTCCCTGCTGGAAACCTGATAGTGAATGATGTTAACTGGTATTCTGATGTACTTTCGAAGTTGCTATATTCTTTGTCAGTCAGACTTTGAGAAGACCCCAGAATTTGTGCTGTCTCTCTGGCATCAGTTTTAAAGACCTTAGTCACAACCCCATGCCCTTCAGCCACTTTACCACCTTGTGTGCTTTCAGAGAGCAATTACATGTTTTTGATACTTTGTTTCTTGTGTGTATAGATAAATGCTGGGAAAGTGGCAGTCACAATACTAAGTCATGTTTGGTTTCTTTTGGCCTCCATTGTGATAACTAGCTGGTTGTGTATGTTACACCTCTATACTGACCTGCTACCCTCAACTATCCGAAATGCTGTCACTTCAAGAGATGTCTTAATTGTTTTGACCTCATTGCTGTAAACTTTGAATCCATTTAATTTGCCTCCAATTCAAGACCAGCTGATAGCTTGTGCTTTTCCCAGTTCTTTTATTCTCTGCACAATCCTTCTTTGTTCTACCATCGTTTATGTTTGAATTGTGACTTCTTTTGTTCTAGGCAGTACTCTCTGTGTGTAGACCTTTTCTTAACATTACTTAATCTATGAAAAAAAATATTTCTGTAGGGGTTCTCAGTATTTTAAAGGCAGGGCTATGAGCATAAAGTTGAACTGGGAAATGAATGATTTTTTCAGTAAACCACCTAGTGCAGTGGTTTTTAGTGCCAGATGGATATGTGCTGTGCTGAGGGAAGCGGGGTATTCCAGCAGAACGGTTGGTTCAGATGTATTTGACAGGCATCTACTTCATTTAAAAAAAAAATAAAAAATTATATGCACAGCCTTCAGCTTTAGAGGTAGTTGTGTGTTATGAAGTAAGGCACTGAGGCTTTATGCCATTAAAGTGATTCCATCAGTCCTGGCATGGTCTAGGCATTACAGAAATCTGTATCTTGTTTCAGCGCGCCTAGGAAAACAGCTTTGCTGTGGCATTTCTGGAGAGTTAGTTTGATAGTTTGTACACTGCTGGTTTGAAATGGACTCGTATGCCTTCGGCTCCATGTCATCAGGCTGCAAGGACAGGAGTAAAGTCCAATGTGGATACCTTCATTGCCTGAAGAAGACTGAAGACTGATGAAAACTACTTGCTTTGGAAGTGATGTCTGGCTTAAATCTAGCTGCTTGTAAACTTCCCTTGCTTCTCTTCAGGGTCTGTATGACATGGAAGATGATGAAGAAAGTGTCTCTCCCATTGCTAGCAAGCAGATGAAAATCACCACCACAAACAGTTTCCTGCACAATGCGGTGAGTTGTTATCTAAACAGTCCCTGCCACACCATGCTCACATTGGGTGGCTGCAGTCTTACAGGGTTACGTTCTTTTCACATATGGAAACTATGCTTTCTCCTGAAAAGTTGCTCTTCACCCTCCCAGTGCTCCAAAGTGGTTTTGGGACAGAGTCCTCTTAGGCCAGCTGTGTGGCCTTTTGCAGCCAGAATTCTCCTGTGCTCGCAGGTTGCGTTTTTGCTGTTGACTTTCTTGTTCTTGGGGAAGGGTTTTAAACATAGCTTGAGGTTTGAGTGAGCCAGGAAAGCTTTCTGCTGCTTCAAGAGACTGGGCATCAAAGCAGGGAACATGTTGCTGTGCCAAGTCTTAGTTGGCAGCTTGTTGGGGAGTACTGGCACTCTGAAGGAGATGGAATTTCAATGCAGACACTTGTGAGGTACTGCTCTTAGAATGGGATGACCCTCTGCAACTGAAGCTGAGAACTTAGGAGGAAGTTCTTTACAGTGAGGGTGGTGAGGCACTGGCACAGGTTGCCCAGGGAGGTTGTGGCTGTTTCCTCCCTGGAGGTGTTCAAGGCCAGGTTGGATGAGGCCTTGAGTGACCTGTCCTAGTGGGAAGTGTCCCTGCCTATGGCAGGGGGTTGGAA
This sequence comes from Eubucco bourcierii, assembly GCA_013396675.1. Lineage (NCBI taxonomy): Eukaryota > Metazoa > Chordata > Aves > Piciformes > Ramphastidae > Eubucco > Eubucco bourcierii. The sequence continues at coordinate 268,875 of VWZE01000972.1, forward strand.
CTAGATGATCCTTGAGGTCCCTTCCAACCTTACCATTCTATGATTCTATAACTGACAAGCTAGGAAGTGGCTGCTTGTAGGAATAGCCTGGGAGTCCTGCAGAGTGATGTCTTGAGAATGATCTAGCAGTGCATCTTTCCAGCATTGAAGCCAACTGTAGATTGCTTGTTTGCAAGATCATGGTCAGTAAATCAAGGCAGATAATTATTTCCATCTGTTTGGCTTTTTGAAAATGCACCTGGGACTCTGTGATCCAAGAGAGACACTGACAGACTGGAACTAGTAAAACGTAATAGTCAGGGGGCTACAGAGGGTAAGATAGCAATGTCTCTTGAGACTGAGTAGTGAGATCTACCCACTCTCACTGCCTAATACATCGTCACAGAAAAGGCAAAGCTCAGGTCCTCTTCATCAGTCAACAGGGAGAAGATGAACCAAAAAAGTGTTACAGCACACCAAAAAAAAAAAAAAATCTAGTGTGATACTGGGGGAGAAGTTGTGCAGTTCTCAGAGAACTGATCAACATCTGGCACAGGGACCCAGAGACATTGTGAAATCACCACGCTGAGATACTCAGAGTTTAACTGGGTAAGGCATCAATCCAACCTGATGTGTCTTTGAAGTTAGGCCTTTCAGACATGGGGATTGGATGTCGGTTTAGCCCTAGATTGTTCTGTGGTCCTGAGAATGCAAATTGATGTGGTTTTACCATCGCACAGGCAGTAATGCAATGATTAGCCCATGGGATTTTTTTCCATGTAAGTGTTCAGAGCAGAGCTTCTGGCCATTTGTGATCCTTAAAAACATCTTTATGGTTTTGGGGCTTCTTTTTTTCAGGATTTAAATGTACTATCAGTGTTCACTCGAGCTACTAAGCACAATGTTCAGTGTGGCTTTAATGTGTTGTAGTTCCAAGTAGAAAGATTACACTTGGTGTCTGCATGTGCCCTTAGTTTGATGTTTTTGAAGAACTGTTGCTGTTTTGTCCTAGGGCAGCTCAGTCTTACTATTAATGAGCAATGTTTGTGAGCACTTTGGAAAGTACTTGCAAATCTTTTGATAATAGGAGCTTTTCAAGTTCAGATCACACTGGTACATTCATTTAAGAAGAATATGAAACTAAGAAGTGCTCTTTAGTGAGTGAAATTACCTTTTTGTGTTTATACCATGAACTTCAGTTGATTTTTGCCTCAAAGCTGAAAGTCTGCAACTCTACAGCAGTTTTGATGCTGGGAAGGGGACACAGTTGCACATAGTAGTGCATGCTAGTAATATTCTCCTGCTGTTGGAGCTTGAAGAAGAGGGATGACTTCCATAGCCTGCAGCTCTCAGATACACTTTCTTCTATCTTCCTGTAGACTGGGCTGAGCGGCAATAAATTCTCTCTGTCCAAGGCTGTTCCCCTGACTAAAGTGGTTCAGAATGATACGTACACAGCTCCACCTGCACCTCCTTCTCCTATGCGGACAAAGGCTTTGACAAACATGTCCCGTACCTTAGTGACAAAGGAGGAGCTGCCAAAAGAACCAGCACCTGTTGAGGTGAGCTCAGGGGAATGGGAGATGCTTTACAGAAGTCTCTGTGGCCTACTGTGCATCGCTCACTTGAGCAGCTCATTTCCATCTACCTTCTGTTATTTCTGTGGCTCCAGCAAGCTTATTCTGATACCTGCAACCCATGTCCCAAGACTTTGAAACCCATCTAAACATCCAGTTCCTCAGAGTTTCAGGGGCTGGGAGTTCTCAGTGCATCTTGCTTCTCTCAGCTTTTCTCTCTAGTATGTAAATGTGGTCTTGGAGGAATCCATGGTACAGAGATGTGGAAGTTGTTGCTTAGATGTTCCTTGGTGTCTTCCATGTCCCTAGAAATAATGTTTTAACGCTACTAGATAGGCTGTCTTCTGTCTGCTCCTGTTAGCAAGGAGAAAAACAGGATTCTTCCAAACACAGCGTCTAGCCGTACATGCAAGACCTCTCAGACAATATGCAAGCAACCCACCTGGAATTGTTTTACCATAGCCTCTGATGTTGGGTACCCACAAGGTGTTCCCAGGCATGTTGAGTTCAGCAGGCACTTGAGGGGCTGGGCTTCTGTAAGCACTGCTGTTTCCCATCACTGACTGTAGCTCTGCTTTGTGTGTGTGACTTCCCCGAACACGCCTTTAGTGACTTATTTTGACGCTTTCTCTTCAGTGCTCTCTTGCCTGCTGCCTTTCTGACCTTTTTTAATATGATGCATGTATTTGTGTTGACAGCTGGCATTCAGTCCTTTGGAAGGCACAAAGATGACTGTAAACAATCTGCATCCTCGAGTCACAGAAGAAGACATCGTTGTGAGTGTTGCTTACTGCTAAACTGTGGATGAGTGATGCTTCCTTCCCTTATTCTGCCTCTTGAGAAACCAGTTGATCTGTGGTAGATGCAGTGAAGGGGGACATGATTTGGGTTTGGTTTCCTTGCAAAAAACTTTGAGGGTTTCTGATTGTTTTGGGTTTTGTTGACTTCAAGTATGCTTAAAAAGATGGGACAGAATCTCATATCAGGAGTGAACTGTGATACCTGACATAGCTTGGAGTACATGACAAATGATGTTTGGTCCTTGAAATTACACCCCATCCAAATTATCTAGGTACTTCCATTCTCAGCCTAATCTTCATGTGTGACAAACACTCCAGAATACTGCCTTTGAACCTTTAGGCTCATGCAGTGTATCACTGATGTCAAGCACTTATACCATAACAAACACAATAAGCCAAGTGCTGCGATTCTGCCATGTGTTTACTAAGCAGGATGGGATGGTGAAATTGGGAAACAGCCTTTCTTGCATGGTGTCTTTGGTTGAAATGGTACCTTTTGATATGACTACCTCTCTGCCCTCAGGAGTTATTCTGTGTGTGTGGCGCTCTGAAGCGAGCCCGCCTGGTGCACCCTGGAGTGGCTGAGGTGGTTTTTGTGAAGAAAGAAGATGCTATCACAGCATATAAGAAATACAACAACAGGTGTTTAGATGGTAAGTTTGGGGCTAAAGTTGCCTTAGTCAACCAATGATAACTTTCCCACATCAGCAGAGTTCTAAGGCATCTTGGATGTTCATATGGTACCGAGACAGGAAATGCCAAAACATCAGTTTGAGAGCTGCATGAATATGCTTGTGTGTAACTAGCTGAACATGTGCAGAGTTTAAATGACATTGAAAAACTAGAACCAAGCAAACCCAAACCTAATAAGCAAAAGCAAGCCACACCACACCTAAAACAACAACCAAAAAAACCCACAAACCAGCACATGTATTTAGAAAGGGAGCTAGAGACGGGGTCTTGGTGATTCTGCTGGTCTAGCTTCCAGATTAGTTGTTTATAATCCAGTGATAAGAGCTAGATGGTCCTTAGGAAGGCATTGTCTTCTTGCAGAACAGCTGTTTGCAAAGCACAGGTTAAAACTAGTATTTGCAAAAGACTTGAGGTGTAGTCAGAGACATTTTGAGTTGGACTTGTAATACAAATGGTATCAGCTTCTCTGTAAACTTTGAACAGTGCAATTGCTAAGCTAGATCCACCTGCAGTGTTGTAGAGACTGAAATTATCTGTTAATTTTGAGCTGGAAATAGAAGCTTTTTCTTTCTCTAGAGGAGTGACATGTTAAAAATGCCAGGCAAGGAGCAGGCAACTGCAAATGGAAGATTCTCTTGTGTGTTGTACTTATGTAACTTATTAACTACTGTGATTCTTCATCTTGTACTGAGCGTTTCAGTGGCTCTTATCTTGCTGTGATTTTGCAGAGAAAGATGTATTATCTGTTTTTTCTCATGTTTCCCCAGCGTGATGTGTTTGTGCTGTTGTGTGCTATTTCTGGAGTCTTGCCTTACCATAATTCTGATTGAAGGGCTTTTCTATTGTTGACTGTTTTTGGTTTAGGTCAACCAATGAAGTGCAATCTTCATATGAATGGGAATGTCATCACTTCAGACCAGCCTATATTGCTGTAAGTGTCCTTTGAGTGAGGGGAAGGACCAAACATGTATATAGGTTCTGTTTTGAGAAGAGTTTGAGAGGAGGGGAAGAAAACTGTTGACAAATTGTCCCATGAGTATTTTCCTTCTCCGCCTCTCTGGGCACTCACCTGAGCCGAGTGCAGTATAGCTGAACTCTGTAGTGTTAACAGCCCTGCGGTTCAGATTGAATTTGAGATGAGGAAGTTTTCATGTGAGGAAAGCATATTTAAAACTTTACCTCTGGTATTGGAAAAGGGGCAACAGTAACAACAGTAAATGCAAACATAATGTTAAGTTTTAGTACACAACAAGAGGTTAAGTACTGCTTTTTTTTCTTTTGATCCTCCAGCCGACTGAGTGATACTCCTTCAGTGAAGAAGGAAGGGGAGCCACGCCGGTCAAGTGCAAGCGCCTCCTCAAACCCCCCAGCCGAAGTGGACCCTGACACTATCTTGAAGGCACTCTTCAAATCCTCAGGGGTCTCTGCCTCTGTGCAGCCCACAGAATTCAAAATCAAACTCTGAGAAGGGGGAGCAAGACTTGGACTGTGGATCTCATTGAAGTTGGGGAATGAGCAGTGCAGGAGTGCAAATGTTATTTGCATTTGCCTGCCTTGAAATTATTTGTTTTCTATGATCGCTACCTTACTGTACAGTAGTGTTTCCTCTTGTGTGTGTACTTTCTGTTTTCATAGTTGGAGTTTTCCATGAAATTCTTTTTCCTCATAAAGAATAACCTCCTCCTCTTGCCAGTAATGTATTACTAAGCATATACCATGTAACTCCCTCCTTTACTCCAGAGCTCCTAGTGGCCATTAAAAGTGCACAAAGACTTTGAGGGAAGGAGTGTTGATCTCCTTCTCTTCTTTCCTCCTGACTGACAGTTAACTAAAAGTTGCATCCCCCTGTTTGTAAACAAGCGAGAGTACTACGTTGTTTCTGAAATTACAGCACTGGGTACAAAGTCAGGTGCGACTCCATACAGGAAGCACCGGCTTGCATCTTGGACTTGTATGCATTTGGTGACATACTGCTTCCGTCCAGCTGTTAGGTGTTTTTCTCTGCTCAGCAGCATGACATTGAGAAGAAGTGTGAAAACCTGAGCTACCAGCCAATGGAGGCATCAAGCAGAAACGACACGTGCACACCACCCATTGTGCTATGGGAGGGATGCTTCAGCCCTGATAATGGAAAGAGGTGAGGGGGTAAAGAAAGCACTGGCATTTGTACAATGAATATATTAGCCTTGTAGAGTCAGGCTCAGTTGCTGTCTTCTTTCTGGACTTTCTGAAAAATGAGAACTCAGTCTCAAGTTCAGAGCTTGGGGAAAGCCAAGTGTTTCACTCAGACTGTAGTGCATCTTCTTGCTCTGATGCAGGGGTAATTTTTTTTTTCTTTTTCTTACCTTCTATCTCACCTGATCTCCTATGAAAAGGAAGGAGCTGGGGTCCTTTCAGATACCAATATGCGAAAAGCAGTCTTGTGCCGGAGAGCTCTTCTCTTTTGAGAGATATCATTTGGGCAATGTTTGGTTGCTGTGTGGACCTGCTGCTCACGTGCATGAATTTGGAGACTGATTGTTGCACTTCCCTGTTTCAAAAAGAGGTTTTGGAGAGGAGAGCATTTAGCACTCTTAAGGAACACGTAAGAGAGGAGTGTTAAGCAAGTCCCAAGCACAGCTGCAAGGATGTAGCTTGGACTAGTGAGCCACAGGCCAGTAGGTGTCACTTCCTGTGTTAGTATGGTGTTATTGCCATGGATATTTGAAGTCCATAGCTCCATTCTTTTGTACTTGCTTAAATTTTATTGCAAGAGAGAAAAGTTAAGAGCCATTTCCAGAATCTGGTTGGGGTTTGGACTTGATCCGTCTAGTTGGAGACTAACTTAATCCATCCTGTTCAGCTCTGCTGAACTGTTAAAGAACACTGTAACCATTGTAGGTCTAGATTGCACTTCTTGGTCAGCCCTATGTTTCTTTTGCTTTCATGTCTGTATTAACTCTTTGCTCTTTATAGCTTGTGCAGACCATTCCTCTATCTCACTGTATCCTTTTTAGCCATGGAAATAACTGAGGACTTGTCAGGACTTGTTTTTCTGGAGTACTTTCCAGTTTGGAAACCAACTACACTGTTACTGGTAGGGTGCTTCATGTGAACAGCAAATGTTGCAAGGGAGGGGACCTAAGACAGCTATTGTTCTCCTTTTATAGACTGCCCATTGAACACCTGTGTTTTATTAAGAAAAAAAATAGGGGGGAGGGGGAGGAAACAGGGGTCGGAGAAGATAATGTATTATCTGTTTCTGAATAAACATTTGTTATACAGAGAGTGGGTTCTGAGCCTTTTTAGGTGCTGTGAAGCAACTTAGATGGAGTTGTTCCAACATCACATCAAGTGTGCTTTTAGAAGAATACAGAAACTTCAAAGCTGAAGACTAAAAGGAGTATATGGATGAGGGAACTGACACTCATTAGCTTTTTTATCAGGATCATTGGAATTAGTAGCTGATTCTTGTGAGGTGGGAGTGATTTGTATCCTTGCCTATGTTCCAATTCTGTTGTCATAAAGAAAAAGCTGCATTTGTTTGAGAGCTTAGTAATGTTTAAAGTATTACTTTACAAGGAAAAAAAAATTACTGTGAAGTCAGAGTACTTGTTCTAGGTGAAGTAGGGTACTTTAATTATCAGAAAGAAAGCTGATGGAATGTCAGGTCATGTATCCTGAGTGAGTATCTCTCATCTGAAAGATTGGAGAGACTCGGCCTTTCTTATTAATAGGTTAATGTCCATTCCAAAAACTAAATACCAAGATGCACTTTCAGTTGCTGTCCAGTTGCGCATTGTGTTTAGGTTAACTATGAGAAACATTGTGAACGTACTTCCTTGGAAGAACTGCTGCTCTGTTCTCTAGCTCTGATCCAGGGCAGTATTCTTTTTTTATGTAGTTAACTTAAATCAAAGTCAATGATTGTCTAAACACCACTCCATGATTTATCTTACAGCAGTGCCTTGGATTGTCTCTGTTCTCAGATCTCTATAAAGTTTTATGGTAGGGCTGCTTTTGTTGGGTTCTGAAAGAAGAGGAACCAGTTATTCATAGGCCACTTCAACCTTGCAGCTTTCTGGTTTCTCCTGTCTGTCCTGCAATTCCGTGCACTTTGTGTTTACGTTCTGCAGAGTTCACATCTGTGCTCACTCACCCTCATGCAGCATGGTTGTATTTTTTTGTTCTTTCTGGAATGTTAGATTCTTTCTGGGCTGTTAGGGATTATAAACTCCCCAGTGAAACAGTTTGGTTGCACTAATTCACTGTGACTGGCCAGGACCTTGGGTAGGTGACTTGTAATAATGTTTGTTTCTTTTTCCTTTGCTCTTTCAAAGCACACTGACTTCTGAAGTGATGCTACAATTTCTGTATTTGTCCGGTATATTTTAATGAGGTTTGCACATACCATTTCTTCTGATAATGTTCATTAACTTGGATATTTGGTTGAGCCAGCTTTCAAGTAACTTATGGCTTTCAGTGAGTGTTTTTCATCTTGGTACATTTGTGTTGTTCCAGTATCTTTATTTTTGGAGTGGTCCTGCCTTTTATTCAGTCATTAATACAAATTTCTCTTCAAAAAAGTATTTGGTTTGCAGTTGTCTTTGAGTGTTTTATCATAGAATGTTAGGGTTGGAAGGGACCTCAAGGATCATCTAGTTCCAACCCTCTGCATCCACAACCTCCCTGGGCCAACCTCTTCCAGTGCCTCACCACCCTCACTGTAAAAAACTTCCTCTTAAATGTATCCTAATGTATCTTATCTAAATGTATCTTCCTGCTTTATGTATCCTAAGGTTTATGTATTTGCCTCTCTAGGGTTAAGCACATGGTCTGTGTTTTACACGTGTCCCGGTCTTCACTTTCAGAAATGTTAAGCTAAATGGTGGTGAGCAGTAAGCTTTCTTACAGCCCATCCCGTGAGATGGAACCAGCCCCACGTGCGGCAGAGGGTCCCCCAGGGCCCGGAAGGTGCCGCCGCAGCCATTAGCGGCGCTGCGCCGCCGCGGGAAACTACAACTCCCGGCAGTCCCTGCGCGCCGCCGCTTCCTGCTGTGCTAAGATGGCGGCCCCCGCGGAACGTGTGGCGGCCGCGGCGGCGCCGCCGGGCTATACGGGTAAGGGGGTCCGAGGTGATGCGGGAGGGACCGGGAGCGGGGCTAGGGCGGTAACAGAGTCCGTAACCGGTGCGTTGCTTGCAGCTCTGGCGGTGAAGTTCGGGCAGCGGCAGCGCTCGCCGCACTATTTGTTGGTGAAAGAGCACCAGGTTCGGGAGGGCGCCGGCACCACGCACCCGGCTCGCCGCACCCTCTTCGTCCTCAACGTCCCCCCGTACTGCAGCCAGGTGAGTAGGGCTGGTGGGAGCTGGACACCAGGGGAGCCAGGCGTGCCTCGGGGCACCTGTGGGCGTGCTGGGGAGCCCTCAGGTGCGCCCCGTAGTCCGTGCCTAAGAAGACGGGGAGAGGCATTGCTCCTGCTTTTGTGTACCACATACTCTGTCTTACTCTCCGTGCCTAGGACTCGCTGATCAGGCTGTTCAGCCGCTGCGGGCACGTCCAGTCTGTGCACCTCTGTGACAAGCCAGAGCTGGGAGAGAAAAAAGAAAAGACGACGTCCAAATTCTTCAGACACAAAACTGTAACGGTAAAGGTCGTCAGGGAGGGAAATGCTGATGCTTTACTGGCTGGAATGGGAAAGGATTGCAAGCACTGAATGGTGGTGTTGGGGATATTGTTAGTATGAGGGGCACTGGATGATATCATTACCTGTATAAGTTCATATTATCTTTCTTTGCTACCCTTCTGCAAATTGTGCTTTGTTTTTATTTACATTTATTTTATTTGTACACAGCTCCTCACTGTGTCACCAGTCTCCTCAGTGTAGCTGACTAGCGTTAAGTGTCTCTCTTTTAGGGGTTTCAAGTGGCGTATGTGGTGTTCAGGAAACCAACTGGTGTCCAGGCAGCCAAGGCCCTGTCACAGGAAGGTCCTTTGCTGATATCAACAGAGTCTCACCCTGTGAAAACTGGCATTAGCAGTAAGTCAGCCCAAGCTATCTTCCTGCTACTTAGAGCCAGGAAGAACTATTGACATTTCTTGCTGAGTCCGACCCTATGTGTCCCAGATTACTTCTCACAGGTTTTGTACTGAGCTGGGAAATACCTGGTGTTTCATTGTCCTGGTTTTAGTGATCTTGTTCTGGACTTTGTGGTCTGGTCCAGTGACCCTGTGGGACAATGGGGTCACTTGGTATAAAGGAAGGGCAGGTGTTCCTGATACCTTTTAGTATTGCATAGGTTCAGAGAAACTAGCACAGAATCCAGACTCAGTAACAGGCACCAGGCGTCTGTCAAGATGACAGCACTTCACATGTGTGATCCCCTAACAGAAATGTAGCCCTCTTGGGCTTAAAGCTAGCCTGTTCCTTCTGGGGGAAGGTTCAAGCTCTTCTCATCACTTACCAGCTGTGGCCTTGGCCACAAGCTGGTTGAGCTGTGGTAGAGGGAGGCTGAAGAGAAACGGGAACAGAGCATGTCCTTCCCCACAACGGTTCTCTTTAGGGATGTCCAGAGGCAGCACGCCAGGGCTTGCTTGTAGTATAGGTTACTGCTGACTTCTGCTCTCTCTGTCTCAGAGTGGATTGCCAGCTACGCGGCCTCGGTTGTGGATCCGGAGGAGCTGAAGGCTGAGGTGGATGACTATATGCAAGCCTATGACAAAAAGATAGCAGAGGTGAGCCCAGGCTGGGGCGGGGACCCAGCTAAGCAGGAGAGAGATCTCTTGGTGCCCAAATCATAGAATGGTTTAGACTGGAAGGGACTTCAAAGATCATCTAGTTCCAACCCTCTGCCATAGGCAGGGACACCTACTAGAACAGGTCGCTCAAGGCCTCATCCAACCTGGCCTTGAACACCTCCAGGGAAGGAACATCCACAGCCTCCCTGGGCAACCTGTGCCAGTGCCTCACCACCCTCACTGTAAAGAACTTTCCTAACATCTAGTGAATCTCCCCTCTGCCAGTTTAAACCCATTGCCCCTTGCCCTGTCATTACAAGACCTTGTCAATAATCCCTCCCCAGCCTTCCTATAGGCCCTTTCAGATACTGGAAGGCTACTCTAAGGTCTCCTCAAAGCCTTCTCTTCTCCAGGCTGAAGGGCCCCAACTCTTGTAGCCTGTCCTCATGGCAGAGCTGCTCCAGCCCTCTGAGCATCTTCGTGGCCCTCTGGACTCGCTCCAACAGTTCAATATCCTTCCTGTGTTGGGGGCTCCAGAACTGTAGACAGTACTCCAGATGGGGTCTGACGAGCAAAGGGAGAAAAACCTCTCTGTTGCCCTGCTGGCCACACTGCTTTTGATGCAGCCCAGGACTCGGTTGCTGTCTGGGCTGTGTGCGCACACTGCAGGCTCATATTGAGCTTTTCATCGACCCAGACCCCCATCTCCTTTTCCTCAGGGCTGCTCTCAGCCATTCAGCACCCAGCCTGGAGTTGTGCTTGGGATTGCATCGACCCAGGTGCAGGACCTTATAATTGGGCTTGTTGAATTTCATGAGGTTGGCCTGGGCCCACCTCTCCAGCTTGTCCAGATCCCTCTGGATGGATCCCTGCCCTCTAGCAAGTTGACTGTGCCACACAGCTTGGTGTCATCTGCAAACTTGCTGAGGGTGCATTCAATTCCTCTGTCCATGTCACTGACAAAGATGTTAAACAGCACTGGTCCCAGCACTGACCCCTGAGAGATGCCACTTGGCACTAGTTTCCGGGTGGACATTGTGCCCTTGATCACAACTCTTTGTGTGTGACCGTCAGCCAATTTCTTGCCCATTGAGTGCTCCACCCCTAAGAGTCAGTCTCGGTGGAAAGGGCAGAGAGAAAGACATTAGTTGGCAGGGTCATTTTACCTCTCAGCTCCTGGAGGACAAGTCAGGTCCTGGCTTAGTCCACAACAGCTGACCCTTCCACACCCAGAGTTTACAGTAGGTATCTACAGATAGATCAGGTCCTTGCTGGCAGGCAGTGCTAGGACTGGATGGTTGAATGCCTGTGGCCTTTGTCCCGTGCCTTCCTTCAGATCTTGTACAGAAGGTGTAGCTTTGCTTATTTTAAGGGGACTGGGGGGAGCCATGCATCAGGCTGCCTGGCAGCACATCTGCACTGAGCTGCCCTCACCCTCCTGTCTTTACAGGAAGAAGCCAAAGCAGCCAAGGAGGAGGGCATTCCAGATGCGGAGGGCTGGGTGAAGGTGACGCGGAAGGGACGGAAGCCTGGCCTGCCCCGGACAGAAGCTGCCAACCTCCGAGTCCTGGAGAGGGAGAAGCAGAAAAGGGCCCGCAAAGAGCTGCTCAACTTCTATGCCTGGCAGCATCGCGAGACCAAAAGAGAACGTGAGTGTTTGAGCCTCCTCCTAACCCTGCTGTGGTCTGTCTGTCACACTGCTAGTCCAAAGGATGTCCTTTTCCTTCAGTGGAGGCAGCTGAGTGTTTTGCTCAGTGACTGTGCAGATGGCCTTACCAGCTCCTGGGGGACCCCTGCCACCACTTGTCCTTTCAAAAGCTGCTGCAGTACTGTACAGCAGAGCGTGCAGGTTGTGTGTGGCTTTCCAAAAGATACTCCTTCAGTCTGCAGAAAGGCAGCCATTGAAAGACAAAAACCAGCCAGTTCCCTCCCCAAGAGGGAGCTGCAGCACTGTTGGAGATGGGCAGCCAAAGCCTCAGCTTGGCACTCGGCCCGAGCACCAGAACTGATCTGGGAAGTGTGTGTGCTTGCAGGTGTCAGGACTGAGCCTGTCCTGTTTGTGAATTCCCCAGGAAAGGGAGATCTGGACCTCTGTGACCTGTTCTATTTTTCCCTTGTTCAGACATTGCCCAGTTGAGGAAGAAATTTGAGGAGGACAAGCAGAGAATTGCACTGATGCGAGCCCAGCGCAAGTTTCGGCCATACTAAGCTATGCTGAGCTATTCAGATGCCTGTGATGTGGGAGGAGATGCCACGTGCCAAAATATTTCAAGGATTTAAGGCAGCTTCAGGGTTGCCCCTGCCCTTGGATCTGAAATAGGGGATCCCAGCAACTGCTCGTGGAGGAAGACTTTCCTTTGCTTGCACAGGTATCCTGCATTCGTGGCCATTGTTCACTTCCAGGGTGTCTGGGTCAAGGGACTGAGGTGCTTCCTGTGACAAACTGTATCTCCTGGCTACCCAAGGCACTCCTAAAGTTTGGTGAAAGCTGGGATAGACCTAACAGCCTCTGCAGAAGTAGGGAATGGCTGAAGAACTGTGAATAAACTGCTGCTATGTTCTCAAAGAATGGGGATGCCTCCATCTCTCCCTTGGTCTGGGGGGACAGCTGCTCGTGTGCTGGGGTGGCAGTAAAAGTGATGGCTTCTTGTATCATGGCGCTCCTTTGTACATTTTACCTCGGCGGGGGTAAGAAGAGGGAAGTCACTTTGGGAAAAGGCCATCTGGAAAGTTCTCAGACCTGTTTGTTACAAGGAAAGATGTGCTTTGGTACAGAGCCCTACCCCTTCCCGTGGTGTTTCCCTCCCAGGCAGCTTCCTCTTAGGCAGGTGTTGGGGTGCCTGCTCTTCTCACTCTGCATTGACCTCTAGCCTCAGCTGTGGAAAGTTCTGATGTAAGCACTGGACAGGGTCAGATGTCAGCCTGGCTCTTGAGAGAGAAACGAGCCTCTCCCAAGGGCTGTTTCCACCTCTCACCAGCCCATGAGGCAGGTAGAAATGGTGCTGGGCACATGCAGCTGATTTTGTGCTACCTTTGAACTCGATGATTGTGCACCCTACTGCACTCTGACCAAAAAAAGGAGCAGAGAGTCACCTCCAGGCTTTTACATGTACATTTTATTGCCTACAGCCTCGATATGGGCATGACCACAAATGCAAGGTGGAAACACTGGTAAAGTCCCCGGAGCTGGGTTAAAATGGATTTACTCTCCCTAGAAAACCCACTGCAAATGCCATTCCCATTGCGTGGGGAGACTGCCAGGCCTGCTTGGCTTACAGCATCAGTTAAGCTGGAGGCAGATGGATCCTTCACATGATCTACCTAAAGCAGACTGTGTGTAAAAATCACTGTCTCCTAAGACTGGCTATAGCTGCTTGGGCAAGCATCCCAAAAGAAAGGCAGTTATCTTCTTGATTCTATAGGAGTTATGAGCAGTGGGAGTTTCATCTTTATTTAGAAGGTCTGAAATCACTTCTGCCAACTTCTCCATTATTAGTAGTTCTCCCAGCTGCTTCACATGGAGGATTAGTGACACATTCTCTAGGTGCTCATTAAAAGGGCCTTTGGTGCCCAAGTGAGCTCTCACTTAAGCTAATTTTTAAAACAGCAGCTCTCACAGCAGAGCAGAGACACTGAGGCTGCCCGAGTTCAGGCACCCATGGATGTAAGCAGAGAAGTAGAACACTTCTGGTTTTGCAGTATGTCTAAATTGTGAGAGGAGAGTGGTCACACCATCCTTAGGAAGGAGGTAAAATAAGCCACTTGCAATGCCATAGCAGGTGATGTTGCTCCCACAGAGGATGCTTCTGTTCCTGTTCTGTTTCAGGGTACAGTTTAGGAGCAAGTCGGAGGGGGAAGGCCATGCTGAGCTTCTGTCCCTGTACTCACAGAGCTGGAAGTGGAAAAGGAAATGCTTTTTCCTTTGGCCACTGAGGTACTTCTTGGTCAGCTCTCCTTCAGGGAATCTCTGGCAGATCTGCTTCCATTCTGCAGTGAGCTAAGCTTAGGAAAGCTGGGGAAAGACTATCATCACACTAATGTTGGACGTGAGGTAGAAATGGTGATGATTCCTTCAGAGCCTGCTGCAGCGAGGGCTTCCTAGAGCCTGGCTCTAGCATTCTGCACAGTCAGGAAGTTGCTGATGATCCCAGACACCACCTCAGGTTCATTCAGGTGCACAAAATGACTTCCAGGCACCTCTACTAGCTGGATGTGCTGGAAAGAAAGGACACAAGATGTCAACCAGGAAATGTGTTCCCTCAGGCAAACTAGGCTTGTGTGGCACTTGTGGCAGATGCAAGGATGGAAGTTTGCTCTCACCTCTTTGATGGTAGAGTCAAAAGCCTCCCACAGGGCTTTCACAAAGTAATTTCTGTTCTCTAGCTTGTGTGGTACCAAGAGTCCATCATGTGCTCTGAAAAGCAACAGCAAGGCTCAGTACAGTACAGCACAGTGTGCCTTGTTTTCCTTTGATGTTGTCCTGGGTAGAAGCAGTGTCCCCAAGACAGTAGGTTGACAGACCCAACTGTTCTTTCTAGGCTGCTTGTACACAGCAGGGTTACAGGGTCATAGACAGTGGTCAGACGAGTATCACAGAATCAACTAGGTTGGAAGAGACCTCCAAGATCATCTAGTTCAACCTATCACCCAGCCCTATCCAATCAACTACACCATGGCACTAAGTGCCCCATCCAGTCTTTTCTTGAACACCTCCAGGGACAGCAGCTCCACCACCTCCCAGGGCAGCCCATTCCAATGCCAATCACTCTCTCTATGAAGAACTTCCTCCTAATATTCAGCCTAGACCTCCCCTGGCACAACTTGAGACTGTGTCCCCTCGTTCTGTTGCTGGTTGCCTGGGNTCTCTGGACACATTCCAGTAGCTCAACATCTCTCTCAAATTGAGGGGCCCAGAACTGGACACAGTACTGCACAGCTTGGCTAAGCAGCTATTTTCTATCAAACTGTTTAAAACTGGGTGGTTGCTTAGTAGTATCAGAGTGGAGAGTGGTTACATACTGCTCCTCCAGAGCTGGTTCCTTAACTAGGCTGAGTATATAATTCCCTTCCCCCACCCTGTCATCTTCTTTTTTTCCTTCCATACAGCTTCGACAACTCCCCTCTGGCTGTTTCCCTGCTCTATGCTGCTCTTTTAAACAGTGTGCCCTTGGAGAGGGAGCCACCAGAGCAATCCTCCTGGAGAAGCAACAGACCTGGGAAGCCCAAACTACACCTCATTTCTCAACTTTGGGCAATTGCTCTCATTTCCCAGTCTTTTAACCAGCACCACACAGGCCAAGGCAATCAGAGCTCTGCACATCTTGCCCTTCAAAGAGAAGGGGGAAAATGCAGAAGCCTGGCAGAACCAGCTACCCACCCCAGACACTGTAACACCTTATGGGGCTCTGCACAAGCCACTGGCTACCACCTCTCAGCTTCTCCCTGCCCCAGGCACCCAGGAGAGAGCTTACAGGAACTGAGTCAGGACAATGGCTCCAGGATGGAGATGGCGACTGCCATGGTTTCACCTGTTTGCCCAGGCAAGTGGTTTCTGGGTCTGGAGAAGGGGGTAGGCTGGGTTGCTGTGACTCAGAAGAGTCAAACCAGGAGGGAAGCAAGTAAGAGTGGTGCTGCAGTGATGTTTGTCAGGATGGCCCCTTGCTGAATGGAAAGTTGCAGGTCAGAGTGAAGGCAAGACTGCGGGGAAGACAGGGCAGGACTGGCATTTCCTTAGCTGGTCTTTTGCACCAGCGAATGCCTAGACTGAAAACAGCATCAGGCTGGGAGGAGGATGTTCCAGCTGCTCTCTGCCTGCTCCAGGAGCCTCTCCAGCCAGGGCAGTGGTGGGAAACTGGGAAATGCTTCTCACGTGTGGGGGCTGTATCGTTGTGTCAACTGTCCTGAAGATCTGGGTGGCTGCTGCAAAGGAGGTGCTAGCAGAAGACTCCTTTCTAATCTTCACTCCCTCCACCTGGAGCTATAGGGGGACAGTGAGGGTTGGTTTGGCTTGTGACTCACTCACAGAATGATGAGAACACGATCCTGAATCTTCTGCAAGAGCTTCACACACTGCTCCACAGTGAAGGACTCTCGACTCTGCTGCAGGTGCAGAGAGAATGGCAAAGGTCAGTGACAGCATTTGGGGATAGAGGGTGTCCCTGAACCCTGCCACACTCATGGCTCTGGAGGCAGAACTGGCTGCAGTCCCAAAGCTGCCGTGCTGGGACACGACAGATAGCCAAGCTGCGCACAAGAGTAGCTGGCTCTATAAGGGCTCCTTCTGTCCAGCTGTGTTTCAGGGCTGCCAACAATGCTGCCTGCTGGGATGCAGCACATATGGGAATGATCTCATAGCAGAGAAAAGCTTTAAAAATCCTTTTACTAAAAAGGAGACAGTACATGACTCTCTCTGTCGTACCCTGGCAGTAGCACAGGTAGAGGAGGCCCTGCTTCCTCAAAACTGGCACAAAGCTATCAAAGTATCAAACTTTTCCTCCACTTTGTCTCCCTTTCTTATATGGATGACCTGACCAAGAAGCTGACCAAAGGCATCCATCCATCTGCTGCCTGAAGAGTTATAATAGCAGGAAAATGTGGCCAGGAGGCCCTGGGGCAGAGAATTGCTAAAAAAAAATCAGTAACATTTTTCAGTGACTGCAGGCTGAGTCAGTTAACAACTGAGTGCAGGCTCTTTTAAGAGCATTTAAAAGAGATGTGGGAATTGGGGAAGCAGAATGAGAACAGCTGGGTGAAAGCCAAAGCAAGGCTCGGTGAGAGGACCTCCACTATCTCTGACAGAGCTCAGAAGCAGCAGGGGGGGGATAGCAGTAGAGCAGTGCTCACCGTACGGACTCTCAGGTCTCTGTTATACACCAAGCCTGGAATGAAAAAACAAGGTTTTCATGTTTCAGGAGCAGGAGTTGCTCAGTTTCTCCTCATCTTTGGGGTCTGACAAAGACTTTTGGAGTCAAGAATAGGATTAATTTAGATTTCTCTTTTTTTTTCCTGATTTCCTTAGGCATTCTAGGACTTGAGCACCAACCCCTGCTGCTGGGAATGGAGAGGTCCCTCTCCAAAACCTAATTGATCCCCTTCAGGCTGTGTAAAATTGTAGCTGGAGCACCCTGTATCCTGCAGAAGATAACGGCTGTTGGCATTGCTCCCTTCCACACCCAGTGCTGGCCCAGCAGTGATGAGCCCTGCTTCCCCATGCAGCCCCTTACCAGCGGGTGTCTCAGTTGCTCCTCTCTGCAGTAGGACTGCCCCACCCTCTGCTGTCAGATGTCTGTTTGCTTCTAAGAGCCTGAGGGAGACATGGCAGAGAGATTGTTCTGCTGGAAAAGGGAGGAAGCGAAGCGAAAATGGCATGACAAGGTGACAGCAAGCTCTTGGGCTGCTTCAGAAAAGAGCAGGGAGAATCAGCAGCTTCTGGCAGTAGAAGCAAAAGGTCTTGCTGAGACTCCGGAGGAAGACTTGAAAGAGGAAATGCAGGGACAGTTTTCCTTTCTTGTTCAGCCAAATTCTGTCCAGAGTGAGGGCAGACAGCAAAAGAAAAGGACAGATGGAAACTCACCTCTTCAGTGCTGCTTCAGGGCTCCGTGCTTTGGGAGTTTGCTGCTTTGCCTCTAGACTCAGCAGTCTGTCAATCACCACCCGTTTTGATTCCAGCCACGCCTCAGTGTCCTTAAACAAAGAGAGGTAGGGAACAGGAGTAAACCTCTTTTGAAGAGGACAGAATAGAGCATTTCACCGTTTGGCATCTCTCAGAACTGGTACCAGTTTTGAACATCCTATTAGAAATACCCATTTCTGGGAGAAAAGGGAACAGCAACACTTAAAAGGGCAAGGTAGGAACAGAAAGCTAAGCACTGCTGTAAAGAACTTAGTAACTGTTTACCCTTGTAATCTTTTGTGCCCTTTCCCACTTCAGAGTTGAGGACAAGTGTCCAAAGAACAAAGAAAATCTAGTAGATTTTGTCTCTGCTTCTGGGCTTCTGCCTCACTTCTGCTAACCAAAGCCCCGGCACCTGGTAGCAATGATTGCAAGTTGTAAATGGAGCTTTATGCCTTGCCAGGAACAGAAAAAGAAATCCACCAATCTGGCACCCAGGCTACCCAACAAGCTGTTGGCAAGACGACACCCTCAGCTGGCAGCTGCTTAGACAGAGGTTCCAGTTCCCTTTGTACAAAGGCATGGCACAGACAACTGAATTTCAGTGCTAAGGGACTGCAGGATATGGAGCGCTACCAAATGTCCTCTAAGGACCACCCTAAGCAGGGCCCTTATGCCATGCAACAAGGAGCAGGTCTGTGCCTGCCAGCAGGAAAAGCCCAGAGACTTGTGTGACCTGACAGGAACCAGTCACATCAGTGCCTTTTCTGAACAAATGAAAAGAAAAAAAAAAAATCTGTCTGTTTGTTTTAAAAAGAGAAGGGAAAGATATTTGAAATCTAACCTCTGGAGCTAGCAGAAAGCCAAGATTTTCCAGCAGGACCAGCTTATCCACCATCTCAGGATAAAGGAAACAGAACTGAGGAGAGATAAAACAATATGGAAAAGAGAAAAGCTGAACATTGAGTGATGTCTTCATCCTGCTGCCCTGGAGAAGCGGTCAGGGAAGGGCTTCTGCCACCCTGAGATCCAAGTCCCACACAATTGGTCCCTTCATTCTTTTCCCATTTGTTGTCCCAGGTGCAGAAATCATAGACCCCATGAAGAAAAGATGTTTTACTCACCATTCCTGCCACAGACCCACCTGCAAAGGAGAGAGAATGGTGGTCAACGACCTACAGGACACTTCCATACCAGAAAGTTCCCTTCCCCACAGATGGTGCTGCCTTAGGAGCAGAAATGTACATTGTACCAAAGGATAAAGCTCCAGCTACAAAGTACAGCTCTCTCTCAGCAGGCAGGATGCAGACAGAGAGCTGGGTTGATAGCCAGCTGGAGTCCCTCACCTGCACCATCCCCTTTTCTATCTTAGGCAGCAAAGGCCACGGAGCAGGTACTAGTTAAAACACTGCAGGTTGCAGGTCCTGTGAGCTGTGGTTACAGCAGCCCTGGGGAGCAAAACTCAGATCATGCCAAAACCTAATCGTATCCAAGCACACAGTGAGTGCTTGGAGTCTAGTTCCCCTCTGCAAGCTTCCACAACCCACCAGGAAGGGTCCTGCTGTCCCCAGATTCTGTGGTTGTGTAGGAACAAGGCAGTAAGGCCTGCTGTGAATTCTCCTGTAGGACACTCCTCTTTGCCCATCAGTGGGGGTGGAAGGAAAGGCCCACGAGAAGTTTCCACTGTTTGTACTACAGGGTCTTGAAAGCAAAAGCATTTCAAATAAAGGCACAGACTGTTGAATCGCTCCAGAAGGAACCCAGGACTTGACACAATATAATAAATATTCCAACCTAGCTCCTAGCAGCATGTCTTGTAAGTTAATTATCTACTCCTATTTCCATGAATTTCACAGCTTACAAGGACAAGAGCCACTTACCCATACTGTGACCCATCAGGGTGAACCGTCTCCACTGCAAGGCTAAGTGGCAACAGACAAAAACAGACAGTGCTGCATTAGAAACCAGAGCAGCAGCATCTTGCTGCTTCTCCACCAACACAGGCCCCTTCTCCCAGGAGGGCTTTTGCACTGCTTAATTTGCTTCCTAATCCAGAAATGAGGTGACTAAGTACTAAGCAGGCCAGTTTTAAAGAAAAAGAGCATACACTACCTCATTTCTTTGGTAGCTAAGTCACACAGCTCTCAAGCTCTCTCTGTATGGGAAACGCAGTGCCAGACATGACACTGGCAGGAAGCAAGGGAGCCCAACTGGGCAGCATCTGCTGGAATAGAAACCACGACAGAGCATCCTGCTGTACAGTGTGCCAGAAGAGCTGTAAGGACACGGAGCCGAGTCCACCATAGAGCCTCCGGTCTTGAGGAGAGAATGATCATTCCAAGTGAAAGCTCTCTTCCCCATTTAGCACATCAGGCTCTTCGGTCCTGTTTTAGGGGACTTCAGGTGGCTTTGGGGGAAATACTGCTTTGTCAGAGCTGCCCATCTGAAAATCTACTTCATTGAAAGAGGTATTTTACCCTTTGGCATGTCAAAGGACTTCTAGAGGCGCTTTGTACACTGAATAAAGGATGCAAAACTGCAAAGAAGATCAGCACATAGCCCAGCAGTTAGAGCAGGAGTTATTAGGAGCCCAAGACACTGCCTTTCAGATTTCTCTGTTAGGACAAGCAAGCAGCAAGTTGCCATCAGGACCATACAGAAACCAACTTCCACCTGACACTGGTTAGAGGTCACTGGCTGCTTTCAAAAAGCATTTCATCACTACTGCTTTTTAGTACAGAAACACTTGCTTCCTAGGGCCCGCTGTTTCTTCCTCTCGAAGCAGTCAAAAAGAAGAATGATTATTCCGTTGGTGGTCACAAAGTATTGGCTAACATCATGCTGGGGTGAAGCAGAAAGAACTGAACCCTCTCCTGGCAGTAAATGCTGCCTTTTTGTTCTAAGGAACGGGACCAATGTCCCCTGCACAGATACCCCACCAAGGGGCACTTCAGCTACCCACCTGCTGCCACCCGGCGCACGTCGATCACATAGTCCAAGAAATGGTAAGGGGCACCTGCAGGTCGGTGGGATGATAAACCATGGCCAGAAAAATCCATTGCCACATAATAGTAACCTGAAAGGGAGAGAACAGCAGATGTGCAGCCCTGCAACACAACACGAACCGTCCTGATGAGTCAGACTTACCTTTGGGGAGCAGTGGAATAAGCTTATCAAAGGTGTTGGCATTGTCCAGCCAGCCATGCAAGCACAACACAGGGTGTCCCTCCGAGGGTCCCCAGGCCTTGGCTGCCACATGGCCCCAGGGCACAGGGAATTTCAACTCTGAGAACATGTCCAAAATAGAGTGCTCACTAGTGATGTCCCTCAAGAGCCACGTGCTCAGAATAGGTCCCAGGGATCTTGTTAATGGCCGAGAGCTCTGAAAAGAATAATACAGGTCTTTAGTAACTCACCAGCCTCCTGTGGTCTTAATTAGCAGCTTGCTGATTTATAGCTCCCCATTCAACATCCCAAGCTGCCATCCCTGCCTGCCTGTTTGGGGAATCCTTCTCCCAGCACATACTAGCAATGCTCCTAGGAAGAAACAAGCTTTCCCTATGCAGGAGCAGAAAGCCTCTCAGTGTCTCTGCAGCAGATGCAACCTGACCAGAAGGCACAGAAGATCTGGCAAGAGGGAATCACACAGAATCCCTCAGCTAGCTGTAGTCAGTCAGGCACCTGTGCTAGTCCAAAAACACAATTCTGGGAATAAGGATGCTACCCCCAGTACTAGACTCTTACCACCCTCGCTCTTACCTTGGAGCTTCTACCCTTTCACACCACCAGTCGGCACTTTGGAGAGAGCAGCTGGCTACATGTCACACAGCAGGTCACTGCTGCCACCTCCCCGGGCACCCCTCAGGGCAAAGGCCCCGGCAGGAGATACGGATCTACAGCCTGCCGGGCACTCGATCGACCGGCAACCCACCTCTGCGCTGCCGATCTGCCGCGCAGTCACGGAGCTGACCCCTGCTCAACCACAGGCTCGAGTGAACGTCTGCCCCCAGTACTACTCAGCCTAAGAGGATCTTCCAGGGGTAGTTTATCAGCCCTTCTGACCCGAGGCTTCTCACCGGCAGGCTGACTGCCCCTATCCCCAAGTCTCTCACGCCTTCTTAGTGCCTTGTCTCAGGTCTCTGCTCCTTTCAACAGCCCTGAGACCTCATAGCAATTAAATTACTCTACAGCATGTTCCTCCTGAGCCTACACTTCTGTAAGGCGTGATGACAGACGGGGTGGCCAGAGAGGGGAGCTGATGTCAGGGCCCTGATAGCACTTAAAAGCCGCTGTAGTTCCAATCAGTACACCTGGGGCCTCCCCTATACCTTCACCTCGTGCCTCCCCTATACCTTCACCTCGTGCCTGTGAGCCTATTTAAGCTCACAGCAGGGCCTGCCGGGCTTTAGCAGCAATGCCCCGACCTGCCTGCCGATCGCGGATGGGGCCGCGGCTCACTCTGGCTACCTGACCCTGACTGCCGTGGGCTGACTTCCTGGCGTGACTATGCACCTGCCTCTTCCTCACAGACCTGCCCGACGAACCGGGCTCCCGGCAGCGCCTGATTGCCCTCAGCGGCGCATACTGCCTGTGGCCAGCTTGTCCCAACCATGGGGTCTCCAACGCGCGAGAGCCTCCCGAGGTGAGAACTTAGGGCCACTACACCCGGGCCTTCGTCTCAGGGCTTCCTGGGGCAGCTGGTTCCGGCCTCGGGAAAGATCTGCCCGGGGAGCTGACTCCCGCCTGGCGCCGAAAGCGGCCTCCGGAGCGCCGCCGCTGCTGGTGGCCGCCCCGGCCCCGCTCTCCTCGCCACCCGCACGCTGCGCCCCAGACCGCTCATACCGCTCCGTCTAGCCGGGATGGCAGGGCAAGGCCGCAGTTCGAGAAGGCAGCCCGGCCGCGGGGCGGGACAGGCCGGCTGCACCGCCCTGCTTCCCGCCTCCCCGGGGCGCCTCGGGCCTCCGCCTCCAGCCGCTGAGCCGGCCCGAGGCTGCCGCGGACCCGCGGAGGCGCTGGCGTGTGCTTGTCGCCATCTTGGTCCTTTCTCATCGCCTCACAGGCTCTGGGAGCTCCGCTGGAAACGGGGCACAACAGCCCGGGCTCCGCTGCCTGGGCAGCGTTTCCCGTTCCCCAGCTTTCCCCAGCCATGGCCCTACAGCAAGGGGCTGCCGTCCGCAGCGTTGCTTCTGGTTCTCGCCCGAGTCACAGCAACCCAGCTCACCCCTTGCTCCAGACCCAGAAGCCTCTTGCCTGCACAAACAGGTGAAACCATGGCAGTCTCCATTTTCTTCTCCAGCTGCTCCTAGAGCTTCTGGCCTGGCCCATTTCCTGCAAGCTCCCTTGTGGGTGCTTGGGGCAGTGGGGGGCTTGCTGAGCCTGTGCTTGGATGTGGCTTGGTGAGAGCAGTAGAGCAGAGAGTGTCCATGGGGTCTGAAGCTGTGAACAATCTATGGGGTATGACAGGGACCTGTGAGGAGTTGTAATGGTTGAAGTACAGCTGCAGTCTGTGACTACCTCCAAAAGACACTGACAACAGAAACTGCCTGCACTGCAGCCACACTGTGTGAAATGTTTCAACTGTGACCCAGGAGCATTGTAGCAACATCAAATGGGCTCAGTGCTTGACACCAATGCTGAACTTCTGTTGCTTTCTGATAGAGAACACTTCTGAACTCTTTTAACACTTGCTGGAATAGCACTGCTCTGAGACAAGAGTCGCTCTCTCCTACTGTGACCCATCACAGTGAACTGACTCCACTGTGGGGACAAGCTGCCACAGATAAACAGCAGACAGCGCTGCCGTAGCTGCTTCACTCCTCTTGTGCAAACCCAGACCCCTCACAGCTGGAAAGGTTTCTACACAATTTCCTCAGTAGCTGCCCAGAAAAGGGATAGCTGCATAAACAAGGTTTCCAGAGTCAGTACTTGGGGATACTACTTGCTGGTGCCTTATGTTCCTTCCAGCAGTCAGTCTACCAGGTCTGATGCAGAATGCAACCATTCTCCTTCAGTCAAGGACTCTGCAGTCAAACAAAGCAAAGTCAAACTGTGCTGTGAGCAGTGGGATGCCTTCCTGGAACAGCTGGAGAGAGCAGAATGAATGTCTGTTCTTAGGGAGTAATTTTTATATTAGTAATTGAAAACTCTGCTCAGTTCAGCACATCAGTCTGCTAAATTACACAATACATTTTCAGAACAGCCTGCAAAGCTTGAAAGAAACTAGAGTAGAGGCTTACAGCCTGATTTCTTCTGTCTAGCTCAAACCCATCCTTGCAAAATAGGCTCTGCACCTATTGAAAGGTAACCTTGGGGAACTTCACTGTGCATTTGAAAGGTAACCTTGGGGACCTATCACTGAGAAGAATTAAGAGACCTATGCAGCTTAGTTTCCCCTCCAGGCTAGCCATTAGATGGGAAATAAGAACATAAATTCTTAGCAGTTTGGAAGGTCCAATGCATTGTTTTTTTCTTAGGCCTCTGTGGAGGAGGAGCAGGAAAGCAGACCAGAAGTGCTGGGGAGCCACGTGGATGGAGCGAGGTCATGGTACCATCTACAGCTTCTTTCCTGCAACTGTGAGAGGTGGGTGGCAAATTACAAAAGCTGAAAACCAATAGACAGTTTGGCAGAATGGATTTGTAAAATGCACTCAATTATCAATTGCTGCTGCTAGGGAGGGCAGGCCCTTCCTGTGAATTGCTGGGATTTCTTCATGGCAAGCCACCAGAAAGAAGTGTAATAATTGGACAATGGCTGCTAGGCTTGTGGTTGTTCTTGTCTATGACATGATGACTTTTGAGGAAGAGGACCCTGTGTCAAGAGGATGACTGATGTGGACCCTTTGCACAAACCTCTGTCAGTAGGACAACAGGCAATGGCCAGGAAAATCCACTGCCACTTAACAGGGATCTGAAAGTGAGAGAAGCAGGCATGCCGTCCAAAACTGTGACACACAGCCCATCTTCATGAGACAGACCCACTTCTGGGGAGCAGTGGAATGAGCCTGTCAAAGTTGGTGACACTGTCCAACCAGTCATGTAAGAAAAGCACAGGGTATCCTCTTCACAGTCTTCAGACCATGGCCACATGTCCCTGAGCCATGGCGAGCCTCACCTCTGAAACATGCAAGCAAGATCTTTTGAGTGTGGCATACTGAGAGCTGGTCCCAGGGAGCTTCTTAACACTCAGAGCTCTGGACAGAGCTTACAGGTAGGTTGTAGTTATCAAAACTGTTTATCTGGTAGCCCTGACCTCTACCTAATACCGTGTACTGGGCACAAGTCTTGTTTGGCATAACCGCTGGATTCTGCTCTAAGTCCCTGCCCTGGTAATACGTGCATCACCACTCACAGGTCTTGGACCATCTTCACCACCACTTTGGGCCCCCTTCCTCCACTCTAGTAGCCAGTATCATCTGTGTGTTCTTTGCTTTGAGTCACAGAGATGACCTCTGGGGCTTAAGTGGGAATGAGATGTTCTGTAGTGAATTCAGACTCCTGTGACCTGCATCCCAAGTAATCTCTGATAGGAGGCCCCATAGGCAGGCATCTCATGGAAAATGAAAGCTTCCCCACAGAAATCATCAGCCATAGGTGATGTGAGATAGAGCTCCAAGTGGAGAAGGTTGCACTGGGATGTAGTCCTGAACTCTCCTTCAGCTGCATGACTTATTAGCTAAAGCCAGACTGCTGAGATGTTCTTCAGCTCCCTCCTGTCTTATCTAGCAATGTTACTTACCCTTCTGAAAGAGCAGCCCAGCATCTTTGAGGCTGCCTCTCCCTCTGTACCACCTTGCAAACCACCTGGCAGTTGAGGGACAAAATTTGGATGGCTCACAGAATTAATCTTGCTGCACCTCCTTCCAAGAAGTGCTGCAGGCTGCTGCCTGTGGACCAAACTGGATACCACCTGGAAAGGTGCTGAGGTGTTGGCTGGGCTGCTGTGGGCTAGCAGTAAGAAAAGCTGGTTTTGCATAAGGAACTGAGTTAGAAACATCCCTTGTGCTTGGCAGAGGATAATTTAACCTCTGTGTCCTTGCAGAGGAGGAGGAGACCTGCAAGGGGGAACACTGGGACATGCAAAGCTGTTATGCTCCACTGACTTGGAACAGCATTGATCAGTTTGTGCTAGCTGCAGATCTGGTGAGGAAACTTTAAGTACAGCAGATTGATTGCTACCAAGGGATGAATTCCCTATAGCTGGTTGGATTCAAGCACTGAAGTACTGACATATTGATCTATTTATGGTGATTTATTAGTAATGGCCCTGTACCCCAAACTGTCTGCTGTAGTTACACAAGCAGAAAAACATACTATTGCTAGCTTAACTGATTTCACTCAGAGGATATATGGAGACTATTCCTCTGTAGAGGGCTTCACATTGTGAGCATATGCTGCAATCTGTAGTGGACAGGAAGATAAAACTGATCACAGGGCGGCAGGTAACCAGCCCCTGCACACTGTCTCCCAGCCTTTGTGTTTGTGGGCAGCAGGCAGATCTTGGATGCTGTCTGGGTCTGCAGAGCAGTTCTTCCTCTGGGATAAGGACCAGCTTCTTCCCTGCTCCAGCAACCCAGAGCAGGGGAGGAATCCCTGCAAGGAGGGGAGGGGAATCTAGTGAGTGCAGAGGTGTTGGTGCTTGGTGTGAGCACTGCTTGAGCAGCCCACAGTGAGGTCACCAAGACCAGAGTGGCAGCTAATGACCACGGGGAAGCCCCCAGCTCTCCAGTGCATGGATCCTTAGTTTATCAGGCACAGTACTCAATGTCCCCCTGCCAAAGGAGAGCTGTCCTCTGATCCCTGTGCTCTGCACAGGGCAAGAATCTTACCTTCTAATTTAACTTACCATGGAAGGAGAACAGAATTTATGAAAAGGGGAGGACTCAATGAGGATCTATGGATCTATACTCAGCAGACATTTTGCAGTGGACATGTTCCTCCCATCCATAAACCTTGCTTGACTTGGAGATGGTTCCAGGCAGTCACAAAGGTTTAAATAAGCTGCCGACATGGGAAGAGTTGAGGTAGAATATGAGCGTCCTGCCGCTCTGGGCTCTGCTCAATAGCAGCAGACCCCTCCTTGTGTAGTGTACTTTTCCTTTGGTTTTCCCTAAGTTCATGTTGAATTTCACTGGTGCAAATGAGTTTCTGATGGATGAAACAGATACTGATGTATTAAGCTCAAAAAAAAAAAACCAAAACACCAAAAAAAATTGTGATGGCTTAAGTTGTTTTTTCTCCCTTTGCTCCAGGCAAAGGAGCAAAGCTCTTGTCTCAGAGCTCTCCAGCCCTGCAGAAGGTGAGACAAAGAGATGCTGACTCTTTGCCCACCACAGTCTGGGAACAATGTGATAGTTTAAATGGAAATTTTTGGTTTAAGTTAATAAGCCAAGGTATGAGTGGTTGAAAAAGTGGTGTGCATCTGCTCCAGGGATTAACCTGCAACAGAATTTGGATAGTAGGGCTGCTGAAGTGTTAAATCATCCCCACACAAACCAGTGCTGTTCAGCTGGAAGCAGCCCCAGGCCCTCACCCTGCTTCAGCTCCAAGTGCTGCACATTTGTATTACTTTATTTGCAGCTAATGAATTAGCTAGAAACATTTGTTGCATATAAATTATATATGAGCACCCATCATACGAATAAACTCTTTCTTGTCTCAGCTTTCCATTTCCTCCTTAATCAGAAAGTTTTCTATATTTGGGACCAATTCAGAAATCTTCACTGGTTCCCTTCACCTCGGCCTGTTTTGGTTAACCAGCAAGGCAAACTATTCATCAGGTCTCTACAAACCCATACACACTTTTAGAGCAATCACCTATTTTGATGTATGAAGTGGCAGGAGAAGAAGAGTTTCTCTCTTTCTACAAGGTTCTACATTTAACCTTTCTTTGCTTGGAACATCTGGCAGGTTCCCCAGAGGCTGAAATAAAGTCATAGCAAAAACCAGAAGTAATCTGATACTTGTAATTAAAAGTCTACCAGTTCCTTATGGTCCTCAGAGAGAATAAGGAAACAGTACACACTGAGATCATTTTAAAGCAAGGGGACAGTTCTAGTTAATGCTAACTCCCACATGTTTATGAGAAGAATCCATAAAACTTCTGGGTAACTTTTGGAGATCTAATTCACAGATTTGGGTTATGAATTTGGTTGATTTAGTTGGAGGGGTCCTTGCACACTGCAAGGGAGAAGATGACCTTTGAGGGTCCGTTCCAACCCGATGCAATCTGTAAAAGCTGTTGATGTAACAGGGCTCCAGCAAGGAATCCCATATGGTCTTACACTCTGTTTTTTTTTTTTTTTTTTTTTTTTTTTTTTTTTTTTNTTTTTTTTATTAAATAAAACTGGATTGAAACCAAATTAACAAATTTTGTGGTATTTGGGTTAAAAAATGACTCGCACTTAAAAACTGGCAAAATGTTAAAGCTGGTACATGCATGTAACACATTTTTTATACAGCCCAATGGTGAGTTACTTGTCATGGACCACACTTCTGGTCTGGCAGCTCTGTCTGTGGAAGAAGTGATGCTGGTGGCTTGCCTCACAGCGTAGGAGCAGCTGAATGTGAGCTCCCAGCACAATGCTGCAGTCAGAAAGGCTAATTCCACCCTCAGATGTATAAGCAGGGAATGTGGAGCAGGTGTAATGAGATTATATTGCAGGAGCTTACATTGTGTCTGCTAATTCCACGGATGTGATTACTGGTGTGAAAGAATTCCCAGGTTTGACATCTGCAATTCGAGGCTGGAAGTTAACAAGTTGGAGAGGCTTCCAGCAAGAGCTCTAAGCCCTGTTAAGAGGGTAGAAGGCATCTTATGGGAGGAGGAGCTCTTAGGACTGATATGATCAAAGCCTAAATAAACCTGTGCTGCTCTGCCTAACAATGGTACAAATGAAAACAGCCTAGGCCATGAGGCATAGATTTAATAATGGAGAAACCAGTTAAATACTTGAGCAGTTTACTCAGGGTGGTGGCAACTTCCTAACCATTAACAGGTTTTGAATGGGATGCTTAACAAGGATTAAAATGACAGTTCTGTTGTCCTGTGATTATCTGGGAAACAGATCGGTCTAGAAGTTACTCCAGTGCAAGAGGTACTGCTGTCAGATGGTACCAGCTTGCAATGCTGCTGCTACAGCTGCTCCCAAAATTATAGCCCATAGCTACAGTCCTCTTTGCCTCCTGTGTTGTTTTTCTTCACCTAGAAGCTCAGCTTCCTCAGCTGCCAAAGCCTCTGCTTCTGGGTCCAGGGATGTCTTAGGACCTTTCTGGCATGGGGGGTGTGTGTAGTATGTGTCTTGGTTTGCTCCCTGCACTGCCTCAGAGTGGCTTCTTGCAGCTAGTTTTGTTTGTTTTGGGGAAAACTCTGAAGTGGATGGGCATAGGTCAGTGCCAGTCTCCTGTGAGTGGGGTTCAGCATCACTTCCCAGCTCAGAGAGGGGAACAAATCTGGGGATGCATGGGCATGTCTGAGGCTGTGTGTTCCAGGTGAAGGATTCTGAGTGAAAGCTCTGGTGAAGGGCCATCACTTTTGGACAACGTTTCAGGAACATGTCCTGAATATGTGGGATAACAGGGAGAAGCAGTAGGGCTCAGGGACACTCAGGTGTGAGCTTCTCCCTCCATGTCTGGTGGGCATTAGAAGTCTGCTGAGTTGGCTGTGGATTCATGGGGCCACAGAATCCCAAGAAGCTCACACCTGAGTCCATTGGTGCAGTGAGTTGGTATCTCATTTCTCCTATCCCAGATTGTCCTTTGTTACTACTCTAGGGTGTTAGACATACAGGCCAGCATCAGAGGTGAGGGAGCAGTGTGCTAGACAATTATAAAAGTCTGTTTGTTTTCTCTGCAGCTCCTTACATCCGACCTAAATACCTTTCAGGCTACACAGCCTGGTGCTTCCTTTGAAAACCTAGAAGGTCACTGACTGTTGGATCTTCCTGCCTCAGATGAACCAGGGGCTCATATGGAACCATAACTACAGTGGCAAGGAGTGAGAAGTGTGCTCCCTTTTCCCTTCTTGTCTGCTTTTGGTGCTTGGCAGTCATACACATAGATGGAGTCACTAGAATTGTGTGCTCACAGAAATAACTCTGCATATTAGAAAAACCTGAAGCAGAAGATTGGGTACACTTCAATCTCAGCTTTTTAGGCCTGTGTGATTTTTAGGGAAAGGAACTGGTTGTGCCCATCTGCCCTGATTTCTAGGGAAAGGAACTGGTTGTGCCCATCTGCCCTGATTTTTAGGGAAAGGAACTGATTGTGCCCATCTGCCCTGATTTCTAGGGAAAGGAACTGATTGTGGCCATCTGCCCTGATTTCTAGGGAAAGGAACTGATTGTGCCCATCTGCCCTGATTTCTAGGGAAAGGAACTGGTTGTGCCCATCTGCCCTGATTTCTAGGGAAAGGAACTGATTGTGCCCATCTGCCCTGACTTTTAGGGAAAGAAACTGGTTGTGCCCATCTGCCCTGATTTTTAGGGAAAGGAACTGATTGTGGCCATCTGCCCTGATTTCTAGGGAAAGGAACTGGTTGTGCCCATCTGCCCTGATTTCTAGGGAAAGGAACTGATTGTGCCCATCTACCTTACTTTGCATACGGAAGCCTCTTCGTTGAAGCAGCAGCCTAAACAGCCACCAGAAAAGCATCCCACTGTCTCACTAGGCCTTTTCTGCCCAGCGTTGCAGCCACTGCTCACTGCAGCTCAGCTCCGAGCCCCTGCACTGCACAGCAGCCACTCTTTGAAGCCTGGCTTCCCGATAACAGCCACTGCACCTGGGCTCACCACACAGCAGCTCGATCAGCTTCACAGCTTTGACTTCTGACCTTGCTGCCTGCAGGAACATCAGGTTACATGTCACCTGTCAGTACCAGGTGACGTGTCAGTACCTCGTTCCCTCAGTGAGGCTCAGTGAGCTTCAGGCCCAGCCAAGCAGAGTGCAGGAGTCCTGCACAAGCTGATGCCCATGAGCGTGGTGTCTACCACAGCTGTGAGGGAAAGCCAGAACAGCAGGGAGTGTTGCAGACTGTAACCAAAGTGCATTGGCAGTAGTGTGCAGGGTGCCCACTGCACAGCTGGCTATGGTTCCCATCTTCCAGCCCTCTGTGATATGCAGCATCGCTTGGTGCTCGCTGCCAGACGTTAGCTGTCAGAGGCCGGCTGCCTGCAAGCAGCAGTGCACAGCTCCCCACAGCTGTGCTAGGTCACTCGACTCTGGGCAGCCCCTGTACCTTTGCTTTCCTGGAAAGCAGTTTCATTTCGTTACTGAGAAGAGCTCTGCTCTTGGAGGGGAAGGAGGGGCCTGGCCACCTCTTCATGCAAAGGGGCCAATTTTTCTCATAAGAGTTGAACTTACACAGCCTGTGCTTGCTCTAAACCATAGAAAGGTAGGTGTTTGGTTGGTTGGTTTTCTTTGGTGGAGTAGAGGAGGGGGGCTGGGGAACTGTTGTGCTTTGGTTCTGCCCTCATGACTTTCTCTTTTTGTGGTGGTGTTGCAGTGATGTTTTTAGGGCCTTTTTAATGCTCTGCTATTAGCATTTCCTAAAAAGACACTTTTGGAAAGTTATGAGAGGGAGAACCTAGAAAGAGAAAAAGCACCTAGGATGGTATGCAGGCAAAGGTTGTACAGTTTGTACTGTTTGGAGGCACAGATTGTGGCAGTCATTTCCTACTCACCCCTGAAGTGTCCTTCCATTCTCCTCTCTGTACAAAATCTCACACGCTGCCTTCACCCCTCTCATGCCAGGGCACCCAGATCTGCCCAGTACTGTCTTCCCATCCCTTTCCTTCCCGTTTGACCAGCCGGACAGAACCGCTCAGGTTGTTTTAGTCAGTTGGATCACTCCATTGTCAGGGCAGTTTCACCAGCCACTCACATTCCATCCATAAAGCCAGTGTGCACACTGGTGGGTGACATCAGATTTGGGTCTGGCTGGGGGCCTAGTTAAGGCATTGAGTCCCTAAATAATTAGTAACTTATCTGGAGGTGATGCTCCAGCCCCAGATGAGCTTCCACTCACAGGTTTGCTGGTTGAAGGGCAAAGCAGTGCTGACACATCTAACATGTTCCTCACCTTCCCATCTCTGCCCTCTGTTTTTTCTCCTTTCACTTTTCTGTGGCTCTCTTCTTCTGCAGATTTTCAGTGTTTCATTCTGCATATTAACTTCTGCCCATGTTACCTTCTCTGTTTGGATGCAGTGCTTGGGATTTAGGGCGAACCTTGTAGAGTAGGGTTATCAGTTGGACTTGGTGATTCTTAGGGTCTTTTCCAACCTGAATGTTCTGTGATTCCTCTGGGGCAATGCATGTCTTTTGCTTTCCCAGACAACCATCTTTATTCAGCAGTTTGCAGTGACCTGCCCCAAAATACCTTTCTTCTTCCCACACCTCCCAAACTAATGGGGTGTAAATGGGCAGCATGTGACTCTCACCACCTTGTTCTGGCTGTAGGGAATCCACCTGCTGAGCAGGAGTGAAGCACTTAGGGTGTTACTGGCCCCAGGGCTGTTGGATATCAACATATTTGAACTTAACAAAGGCTTGGCACAAGCAGAAAAATGCCACAAAGCAGAACTACAATCCGAATGTAGAATGAACTCAGACTTACTGCCCTCAGCAGCTGGACTTTAGGGAAAACTCTCTGGAAAAGGTTTGTTCCATCAATGGCTCTATCAATGAACATGTTAGTATCAATTAGTATCAGGGACAGGAAAGGCACAAGTATCTTTGGGCAGAGTTAAAAACAAGGGTTAGTGAAAAATGTGTAAATCATGAGAACAAATCCTGGCCTCTTTTAGTGAGCTATTCCGCTCCACACTGTCATCAGCATCTTCTGAATCTTGGAAACCCTGTCTTTAGGATGGATCCAGCTTTTTTCACAGATGCACCAGTGGGCAGTGTTCAAATTGAGTTGCTCATGGCAGGACCATTTACCTGCCTGTACCCTCACCATCACCTTTCAGGTGGGTATCCTGAAAGCATTTGAGGGGAAAAAAAAAAAAAACCACAAAAAAAACCCCATCAATCCAGTGTTGGGAACATGGGAAGCCTCTTGGTTCTAGAGAATCTACTTGTATTAATTTTTTTTTCTTAATGAAACTTAAAGGCAGAGCTTGTTTCTCACCTTAAACACATCCAGGATTGGTTTCAGCCTAGCAGGGGAGAAATGCAGCACAAGTAAAACCAGTGCTTGAGCATGGTTTTGCTGCCATCTCCTCCTTTGTGTCACAGCACACAAAGCTGCTTGTGTTTTCTACTTCATAATAGAGGCACCTTGATCCTGAATGCATTTTGGGCCTTGTCAATCACGCCAGAGCTTTGGAAAACTGTGGGAAATGATGCCATTGTGACATGTCTCACCAGCTTTTATTGCTGAAGAGGATTGCTGCAATATACTTCAGCTGTCACTGTTGTGAGGTCATGGTTTTGAGTGGATGAGAGAGAAAAGCAAAACCCACAAACAATCTCCTAGCAGTGAAAACTCTATGCTACTTTTCCCAGACAAAGATAAAGAGGAAGAATAAAAGGCAGAATTAGACTAGTGCTTTTAGTGTTAAGGCAAGGTGGCTGGTACTGTCCATGAAGTCACCCAATAAATGCTATAAATATCCACAGAGGGAAACGGACTCCTTCCTAGGCAACTGTAAAGCAAACCATAGGATATTTTTGAATCATGACATCCAAAAATACAAATAAAAGTGTGACAAGCCTCCTTAAAAAACAAAAATGGAACAGATGAGCACTTAGTTTCTGCTGTGATTTAGAGCTCCAGTGGCAGATCCTTCCACTGAAGCCTCTCTGAAAAAGAAGGAAGCGCTTTATCATAGAATCATAGAATGGTAAGGTTGGAAGGGACCTCAAGGTTCATCTAGTTCCAACCCCCTGCCATAGGCAGGGACACCTCCCACTAGTACAGGTCACTCAAGGCCTCGTCCAACCTGGCCTTGAACACCTCCAGGGAGGGAGCATCCACAACCTCCCTGGACAGCCTGTTCCAGTGCCTCACCACCCTCACTTTCCCCAGACTCTTGTGGAAGTTCAGAAATTCATCTGTGGTCAGCAGCGTCTTCATGCTTGGTTGAAAGAGAAAACAAGAACTGATGTACTAGTACTCATGGAACTTGTGGAAAGGCTGCAGATCAGATTCAGTGGTGTGTTTCTGACTGCTTCATGCTCTCTAGCAAGGGCAGGCAGCTGTAAAGCTCTTTTAGTAAGCTGCTCACCCCAGAGTTACAGCTGCTTTGCCTCACTGGACTGGCACAGAGCAGCTAGAGCATGTCTGCATTCAGTGTTTGCTTCAAGAGGGCATACGTGCACCAGGGAATGACTGTGGCTGTGTTGGTGGGCTCTGAAGAAAGGACATAGGTGAGCGAAAGCACTGATGGTGCAGTCAAGTCATAGACTAAATGGCTTTAACAGCTGTGGGGTTTGTACTGAATTCCAAAGTTTATCTTTTCTCTCTGTTCTCTTTGAGCAGTAAAACTTGCTTATAGGGTGCACTGGGGTGAACTATTTACATCATAACATCTTTGTGCATTTTCCCATTTTTCCTTGATTTCCAGCATTTTCATTTGACCCACCAAGGCAACAGTGTGTGTTTTCCAGCACGTTCCTCAAATGCACACTATGCTGCTTTGCTGCCAGGCTGCTTGTTGTCCTTCTGGGGGCTCCTGCAATGCCTGAGAGGATCTGGGAGAGAGCTCTGGCAGTGAATCATAGAATCGTTTAGGCTGGAATCGACCTTTAAGTCCAACCACTACCAGCACTGCCAAGTCCACCACTAAACCATATCGCTAAGCACCACATCTACATGTCTTTGAAATGCTTCCAGGGATGATGTCTCAACCACCTCCATTGGCACAGCCTATTCCAATACTTAACCACCTTTTCTGTGGAGTCATTTTTCTTAACATCCAATCTAAACCTCCCCTGGCACAATTTGCAGCCATTTTCTCTCGTCCTATCACTTGTCTTTCAACCTTTCAAGTAGTTGTAGAGAGCAATGAAGTCTCCTCTCAGACTCCTTTTCTCCAGACTAAACAACCCCAGTTACCTCAGTTGCTCCTCAGATTTGTGCTCTAGATCCTTCAACAGTTTTGTTGCCCTTCTTGGGGCAACTCAATGTCCTTCTTGTAGTGAGGGGTTCAAAATTAACTCAGTATTCAAGGCATGTCCTCGCCAGTGCCAAGTACAGGGCAACAATCACATCCCTGGTCCTGCTGGCCACACTATTCCTGATGCTGGCCAGGATGCTGTTGGCTTCGGCTACCTGAGGACACTGTGGACTCATGTCAGCAGCTGTGGACCAGCAGCAGCCCCAGGTCCATTTCCATTGGGCAGCTTTCCAGTCACTCTGCCCTAAGCCTGGAGCGTTCCTAGGGTTGTGGTGACCCACTTGCATTATCCAGCACTTGGCTTTGTTTAACCTCATGCCATTGTCCTTGGCCCGTCGATCCTAAAGGTAAAGGCCGGGACAGGCTTCTCGTTTTCCAAGTGTGTACAGGGGCCTCGTTTGCCAGCCTTGTGCAGAGCCTCTTGGCTTTACGTGTAGCCCCTCCCGCTCCCCGGCATTTCATGCCCTGCTACCCCGACCCTGGCCATAGCACCCCCTCCCCGGTGCTTGCCAGCTCCAAAGCGCCAGGTCAGCGTTGGGGGGCAGCAGCCGGCAACCGGGAGGAGGTGCTGAGCCCCGGTCCCCCGCTGCCACCGCCTCCCCTGGGCGACGCGTGGCTCCGGCGAGTCCCGGGGCTGTGGATGCTCCGGTGCCATCCCGGTAGGGTTCCTCGGCCAGTCTGCAGAGGAGGGGCTTTCACAGCCTCTTTTATTTTATTTGGTTTTTCGTTTTAGTTCTGTATTTTTCCTTCTTTCTTTCTTTCTCCCCCAATCCGTCCAACTTTTCTTAGGAAAACAAACAAACAAACAAAACCCAAAACACCGAAACTTTTTTCTACTTTACTTTTCTTTTTTTTTTTTTTTTTTTTTTTCCCCTCTCGCAAGAGCCACGCCGTGGAAAGACGAGGTGGTGGAGGAGGAAGAAACCCCTCCCCTTCCCCTCCCCCGTGGCTTCTTCCTCGGAAAGAAACACTTGGGGGGTTTCCTCCGCTCCTCTCCCCTCCGCTCCGCTCCCCAAAGTCGCCGGCGCGGCGCTCGCCCGCTCCGCGGCCGAGGAGGGCCCGACGGGCAGCCGCGCGTCTCCGGTAAGCCGCGCACCGGCCCCCTTTTGTGAGTTGAGGGGCCGAGGGGGGATGCGGAGCGCGGCGGCGCCGGGCGGCAGAGAGCGGGGCCGCCTCGGTTTCGCTTCGGGGCGGGAGAACGGCGGCGGCAGGGCCGGGCAGCGCCGCTGTCTCCCGGACACTGAGCGCTCGCTCGCTCCGGTGGCAGAACCGCCCGCCCGGAGGTACCGAGAGTAAGTTGCGCGGCGGTAACTGAAAACTGTCTGTTTCGATGTGTGTGTGTGTGGAGTGCCTGTCTCCTCCGGTCCCTCCGTAGCTTCTTACAAGGGCGGGAGTTGGAGGCTGCAGCCCCCCATCCGGTTTGGCTTCAGGGGGCGTTGGGGCTGTTGCTGGCTGGGGAAAAGGGAGTGGTGCTGGGGCTTGAGGTGCTTTTCAGGGGAGGATTTGGGCTGCTAGCAACTCACTGCCCTGACGGGAGCCATGTGCCTTGGAGGGGTGCTGGGAGCCGTCTGGTAGGCTCCTCGGTGGGGCTTGGTGCTTGTCCTGCCATCAAGGTCTTCTCCATAGTATCAGTCCGGGGAGACGCTAGTTTTAAAAGTGAAGCCTGCAAATTATGTAACATCTCCGATGGGTCTGCAGGGAAGCAGATGCACAGGGCTGGGCAACAGGTAACTTGGTCTTGACCATTTGGCTACTTTTTTCTCCTTCACGTATGAGGTGTTACACTTAGTCATAGATGGGAAAGTGAAGCTGCCTGCCAGAATCAAAAGCATTGCAGGGAAATGGGGTAACTGTGAACCAGGAGCGTGCCCGTTTGGGGTTGCCCTTGAAAGACGGAGGAACTCGCCATCCTCCAAACCCGTCACAGTCAGAACGCAGCCTTACACCTGCCTCTTCTCAGAAGATGTGTGCCGCGCACCCATGACAAGCCTCAGCGGCAAAGGTTATCGCTAAACCTTCCTTCATGCGCTCTGAGTCATGGTGCTTGCAGCCATGTAGGATCTGCTACTCACTTTTTCCCACAAACACATACGCTCGTACTGAGAATTTTGGAACAGTTACCACCTAAATCCTCAGTTCATGGTACTCTCAAGTTCTTTTTTATTAAAAAAAAAAAAAAAAAAAAAAAAAAGGAAAAAAGAAAAAAACCACCCGAGTTTAAGTGTGTATTCCTTCCTGCACAGTACAAGCTTGGAAACAAGATCTGTGTGAAATCCAGAGGTAACTCAAGAATGAGAGGAACTCGAGAATGTGAAATTAATGTTCCTGGGGTTTTTTGTTGGGTTTTTTTGGTTGTTTTTTTTTTTTTTCTTCCCCTGCATGGGTGAAGGAAGGGATGTGGCTTGACCATTGTTATGGAAAGTTGAGGGTAAGAGAGTGTTGTTACCAAGCTGCTATTTAGGACTATGTGGTCCAGACAGTGCTGTTTGCTAGTCCTAGTCCTTGCAGCTCTCAGAGACCTTACATGAAAAATCCAGTCACATGTTGGCCATGCTCAACTCTGCAAAATGGGCTGGAATCAGAAATAAAGTACAGTTTCCTGATATTTCATTTTCTATTGGCTGTGTCCTTAAAGAGAGTACGCAGGCATATCTTCTTTCTCCAAACAATTGTGACTGCGGTTCAGATGCTGGGTGATGGTCAAATAGCTTATTCAGTCAGAGCAGGGCCTATGGTCATGTGCTTAAAAAATTATGCACATGCACAGAAGCTTGTGGGACTGAGGCTCTATTATCACATAATGTTGCTCTTGGTTGAATCAAGTTATAAGGAGACGTGGCCAGTCGCCGCAGATGAAGCCAAGCTTTGTTTCTGTGCTTGTGAGCAATTCTGCTGGGTATGTGATTTAAAATGTAGTTGTTGGAGTGTGGATTTTTGTCCCCTCCGGGGTGGAAGGCTCTCAGGCCTTGGGATTGCTGGGATGCCAACCTCCCATCTTTTCCTGAAATAGACTGGAATCTAGACCTTTCTTGTTTTTGTGCTCCTTATTACCGTTCATGATGAGGTATGCCCTCCAATAACCTGGTTTGCTTATCGCTTCCTTAAATGCAGTGGGGTTGAGAGGAAACACAGGGTCTTTGTTTAAGATTGCATTGGAAGGCACAGGTAAACTGCTGGAGTCCCAAAAACCAGGTATAGAAGAACACCAGGGAAACGCTGAGCTTCTGCAAATCCTCCCAGGTGTGTGTCCCTGCTGTGCATGCCCAGAGAGGGCCAAATACAGTTTCCAAGTAACAGCTTCAAGCATGCAGCCAGTGCCTCTTGCCCTCAATCCAGCTGGGGTTTCTGTGAAGTAGGTGGTTGGTTTGCGCAAGGACATGGAGATGGGTGGTGCAAATTCTTAGTTGCTGTCACTAATGCTGTGGTCACAAAGGAGAAAATGTGCCTTTGGAGTTGTGTTTCTTCTTTTGCTCCTCTTCATCCCCACTGAAGATATTTTGCTCTTTCCTCCAAGTCTTTCCCTGCAGTTCTTTGCCACCTCATTCTTCCTCTACTACCCGCAGACTTTTCTCTCCTGGTTTCTTCTACCTTTGTTTGTTCAGCAATAAACAGTGTCAGTACTTAAATACGACATCCTTTGGGTCAGGTTGACACAGTGGTCAGATTAGTAAAAGCTGTTGGGAGGTGACATATACTCAAACTTTTATGCTGGGCTGTTGCAGGCCTTAGCTGGAGGTGCTTGCCAAAAGCTCACAAACAAGGGAAATGGGCATCACTTTCTGTAAATGAAAATATGGATGATCCAAGAGCCAAATATGCCATGCAGGGATGATAACTTTTTACAAAGTAAAGGTATTAAGTCTGGTGCCATTAGGAGATATCACATATTTATTTAAAGTAACACAAATAAACATTACATTAATTAGATCCTTGATTACATGTCAGTAGAGGCAGAAGGCAGGCTGAGGTCAATTTACTCCCCTCTGTCTTGTCAGTCTACTTCCCTATTGCCTGCTCTTCTGGTTTACATTTGTGCATGTCCTGCAGCCAACTGCTTCATTAAGGTATTTAT
Organism: Eubucco bourcierii; assembly: GCA_013396675.1. Classification (NCBI taxonomy): domain Eukaryota; kingdom Metazoa; phylum Chordata; class Aves; order Piciformes; family Ramphastidae; genus Eubucco; species Eubucco bourcierii. Next base: position 307,438 of record VWZE01000972.1, read on the forward strand.
TAGCTTATCATTTTGCTGAAGTTGGTCTCAGACACTTGAAAAAAGAAGAAAAATGCAGTGGTGGTTGATGTAGCAGGATTTGGTGACTTTGTGTTAGTGGTCAAAATAACTCGAGTAAAATTCATTTCCCCCCCCACCCTCTCAACCAAGTGCAAGATTTCAAGTTAAGATTTAGAAGTTGGAGGTGTAGAAATGTCCTAGTTTTTAAACTTCTGGGAATCTCTGCTTCTGTTCAATAGGCATTTAACAGGATAAAAATGTTAATTCCGTTTCAGTACAATTGCTAAATGATGGGGTCGTGGTATCTTTGGAGACTTTAGAGCTGCCCCCTTATTTTCATCCTCTTTAGTGGAGAAATGAAAAGGCCTGTGTGCACTTCACAGGAAATGAGTGTCTGATACAGGCTTGCAGGCTGCACATTTCCAAGAACTGCTCTCAAGGTATTTTGATAATGCACATTCTCTCTGCCTTCTCCCTTCCTGCTCCCCATGCACTTTCTGTGCCTCTGCTTGTTCAGAAACGCTTGTGAAGGGGAAGGGAAAGAACTGAATAGTCCCAGTATTCACAAATAGGCTACCTTAGCTTTGCCTTGGCTTTTGGGGAGCTGTGGCAGGCAAAATTGGGTTGAGCTGTCAGCATTCAGTTGCCTTTGTGTAAGCAGAGAGTTATTGTCCTCCCCCTCATTCCCTGCAAATGCTGGATAAAAATTTTGATTTTAGATTGTGACTTGTGCAACAGGGGAGGTTGTATCTACGGGATTCTGCGGCTCAGAAACAGTTTGGATCTCCTTTCGTACTTCCTTGGTAGCAAAGTTTATTTGGAAACTTAAGCTAAGGCTGTCAGGAAAGAAAATAAGTGTGAGTGACTATTAACAGTTGGAAAATGTCAAAAATCTCTGTTCTGTTCCTGCAATCTGAACTACTTAGCCAGGCATCTGCACAGCTTGCTGAAGGTGCCTGGCTAAAGCTGAGGGCAGCTGTACATAGGTTTGCCTGGGTCAGCGTGCTCCTGGTGATGCATACAGATGCCTGCAGGGATGATTTGGTTGTGTTTTTTTGACAAAGGAGCAATGTTATTCTTAATCCATTCTGTTCTTCATGCATATTTGAGTTCTTCCTTCTTTTATGGCAAGAGATTTTGGGAACATGGTGAGGAGGAAGGTAGAGCTGGAGAAATATTCTTCAGCCCCTCCTGCTGCAATATACATTCGTCCTCTGAGGCCCATTTAGGTGACAACAACAGACCAAGAGCCCACTCAGGGGACACTGAGACAGAGGGAATGCTTCTTTCTAACCACATCGCCACAAGTCACCTCTGATTCAGAGCTACTTTAGCTGTAACAACTAAAATGGCCCATTTGTATAGGATGTACACCAGTATTCGAGCCAGCACACATAAGCAAGAGGTACTGTCCTTTTTAGTTGTTAAAAAATGTGAAGCAATAATGGGCTGAGCTTTCTAAGTAGTCTGCAGCAGGTTCATAGTTCATTCCTTGTAGCAACTTCATAAACTCTCATTTACTTCTTCAGTTCTGCTTGGCTAAAGGATGTTTATGCCTTGTGGTAGGCTCCTCTTAATCTTATGTAAAGTTTGAATGGTTAAGAGGTCCCTTATAAAGGTAATGTTAAAAACCCCATCCCTTTGCTGCCAAATCCTTCTGCCTAAAGTCTGTTAAAGCAGAGGATGTCAAGAACTTTACAGACGCAAAGCAGAGAGATTTGAGAAAGAAATGAGACTCCTCAGATTAATTCTCTCACTTTCCCCAGCAGCAGTATTTTAATGTCTGTGTGATTGGAGTTTTTTCTTCTATGAGTTTTAAAATTAGTTACTCTTCAGTCTTGATCACCTTTGAACTTCCTCTCTTCTTGTTTTATGAAAGAGCATACAAAGAACAGACTGGTTTTGCTCTATCTTCCTTTTGCATCCCCTTGCTTCTATCTGCTCTACAAACTGAATGTGAAGTTTCTCCAGTCTTTCTGTCTGCACACTTACATGGGACTTATCATCCAGCTTTAGACTCATCCCTTTTGTTTCAGTTCTGTCTGTTTTTATTTAAGGTGACTGGAGCTGAATGTATTATTTCAGGTAGTGACATTACTGTTATGTTCCCACCCATCTATTTTGCAGCATCACGATTGTGTTTGCTTTTTAGCTTTTAATGACTGCTTTTGGATTCAGAGGTAGAGCTTTCCGCTGACGAAGTCTCAGCATGGTTACTCTGCTCATTCATCATCTGCGCCACTTAATTTATTGCTCTTCAACACACAGACCCAGTTTGTTTTCCTGTAAGTCTGTATCTACTTGCGTTTGTCAGGACGGAATCTCACCTGACCTCCTGGTGCTTGTGAGCTTGCTGAATTCTGGGTGACCTCCAGCTTCTATGGTCTGCAGAAAGTGAAGTGATTTTGTCAGTGCTTGCGCTGTGGAGGTGCTGGAGGTGGCTTGCTGCTTTTCCAGCTGATTGCCTGGATTTAAGTACCTTGAGGCTGGAACCTGCCTGCTGGGAGAGGCAAGATTAAGCCTTTCGGAGTGGCAAGGTTTGAGGTGTCTTTGGCAGTGCAACTTGCAGACCACAGGAGATGGTTTTTTAGAAAGGGACGCGGGTCAACGATGCGTGTGTGAACATGAGCAGGAAGAAGGGAGCTGCTCACACCTCTGCTAGGGGAGGCTTTGGTGTGCTTCTACCCACTGAGCTGCCGAGCAGTGGGAAGGGATGCTCAGCAAAGTGGGTTGAATGAATCCAAAGGGAAGAAGGGAGGGTGACACAGAGGTGATTTGATGTGCAGTAGATGAAATGCCTTGGTTTCCTCAGGATATCAGTTTTCCACCTTCCATCACTCTGGGGCTTGACAGCTCCTTGTCTTCTGTCCATTTGGTTTACAGGTCCCGGGGTGCTGCTGGCTCTTTACTTCACGAACCTTATCTCACTTTTTGACTTACTTTTGGCATGGAAGCTTTAAGGAAGCACAAAGGATGTCCAAGCAGCTATGTCTTCTTCAGATACCATCTTCCCAATGGGAAGTTCTGTCTGGGGATTGCCTCCCACACAGTCAGGTAGCCACGTGCTGTTCCTACCTTAGCACATGTCAAAAAATGTTCCTTAGAACACTAGCAGCCCTCTAGCAGCCGGTAGTGGCAGCTGATTTAATTGAAAGAATGCCTTGCTTTACATCTCAGGTAGCCACTCCAAATTCCTTCAGAATCCCTGGGTATAGTCCACTGTGTCCAGCTGTCTTTCTGTTCCTTAATGTCACTTTTTCTTCTGATGGAGCCCTCCTTTTCCTCCCCTCTGCAGGTTAAATACTGGGGAATCTCTTCAGCATCCTGTGCAACATGAAAATAATATCCGTTTGCTTACACAGCTTTTCTGCAGTGTCCTTATCCCCACTTGCTGCTATACCAGCCAACTAAAATTCTCCCAGAGGTTTTCTGGTTTTGATAAATTGAAAATGCCATTTGTTTTATTTATCTTGGCTACCTGCTGTCCCAATTCCATGACAGCCATCCTTATGTAAATTTGTTCCCTGCTGTCAGTACTTTATATTCTTTTATATCAGTGCCGCTAGAGTTAGCTTTTCCTCTCCTGGAGGATTGTTGAGGTTGTGGAGAGATTTGGGAAGGGACTGTGGTTTTGTAATGCGTCTGTTTGGTGCTGCTTATTCTTCTTGGGGCCCTTGTAAGCTGTCACATCTACAGCTAATACCTGTGGTATGACCTGTGCTGTCCTCTGAGTCGATCCTCTTAGCCAGACAGCATCTGATCCATAGTTTGTAGGAGATCTGGACACTCTGTCACTTTAAGATTTCCCAAACTTTTCATGGCTCAGTTTTTAATTTTTCTTTTCATTTTGACTCTCAGCACTAGTTTCTTTATTTTGTGTCCCTTGTTATAAAACTTGTAGTGTTTTGAGCATTCTGACCCTCACCCCTTCCTCTGAAGCCTGGTAATTGGTAGTGCTTAATGACTCTTCACATCTCCTGCAGCTGGTCTTTCTTAAGAGCCAAGGGAGGACCTCATTCTTCCCCCATGCTTCTATGCTCTGGCTTGCATTGGTTAAGCACCTGGAACTCTTCTCTGAAATTCTAGTCCTGATCATGGTACTGAACCACTTCTAGCTTTAGATACCACTCATTTCTGTTAGCTGCTGCTTTGAGTTTCTTGCCTCCTAAATGTGATAGTTTTGCTAAGAGACCACATCCATTGCTGGGACTGCTGACATCAGGATTTGGTTGTTTCTTCATACCTGGAACACCTGAAAAAAGTCCGTTTAGCTGAGAGGCTGGGAGGGAGGAAACACACTTGTGCTGCTTGTCGTGGGGGGGTGGGGAGAGCTGATAAGGCTGAGGATCTGTGACCAGTGGGTGCAGAGCTCTGCCCCAGCAGAGGGTGAGGACATAGCTCTAGGTATTGCTGCCCCCTTCCCACTAATCCCCCTTGGACAGAGCATTTCCAGTAGAGATCCGTGAAGGACTCATGTTGTCTTGGCCTCTTGCTTCCTCCCTATTGTGCACTCTCACTGTCTCCTCGTTTCTGCATCTGAGCTGGGGAGAGCCCTGGCCACCTTCCCAGGTGGGCAGCAGGAAGAAGAACGAAGGTAAGGCAAAGCTGTTGTGCAGAGGCTGTGGGTCCTTGGTCAAGCACAGGGCTGAGGCTTTCCATAACTGTGGCACTGACGTTCACAAGGATGGCTGCTTGCTATGAAACTGCAAGGGTCAGGAGCAAGGCTTCCCTCAGTTAACTGTCACTAAATTCCGTGGTGTTGGCCAGAGGTAAGCAACAGCAACAACTCTTTCCTTTAGCTGTGGCAGGATAGCCTCAGCTGCACCTTTAAACTAAGCTGTAACCTGGCTTGATTTCCTTTTTCTAACGGTATAAAAATACCCTCTCTTTTCTTCAGTTACAGAAGGGGAGGAAAAAAATATGTATCAGTCTCTTGAAGCAGAATTTGGGCTCCAAAAGAAACTGTTCCTTGCCAGTTGGTAACTGAGGTTGTTTGACTTGCTGCGGGACAAAACTGTAGCTGCTTTCAACCTATGCAGAGCAGCCTTTGAGCTCAGTGAAGCAATGCAGTTTCACGCTGGGCTATTTCTACCAGGATCAAACTGTTGCATTTGCAAGTAGTTGTTTGGAATGTGCATGGTGTTCCCAAGGTGTGAGGAAATGGCCTTGAAAATGTGGTGTTTCTTCCAGTTGGGCCAGCAAAAGTAGTTGGTTTTCCCTTTAAACTGCCACCTTCCTTGTTTTTTTGGAGTGGGGTGGGGGTTGAAGCATGTTATGCAGAAAGCAAATATGCTTGTAGAGTTCCTTTCCTTCAAAAATACTTGACACATATTGCACTGTCTTGTGGGTTTTCTTGGGGTAAAAACTTTTCCTCTTGTGTCAGGAAAGTGATGTATTAACAGAGAAAACACATCATCCAAAAAATGTATGTACAAAACTTAAATATCTGATCCATAAAAAGTTATTTGTTGTTTTTGAAGTATGCCCTCCACCCCCAGAATGTTGGGAAGCATTTGATAGGACCAGTCCTTCCTTCTGCAAGCATCCAGCAACTGGTTCCCAGAGCTGCATGCAGAATCCTTCTGTTCAGCCTCTCTGCTGGGTGGAGACGGGAATTGTCACAGTATTTGAGATCCCTCAGCTTGTTTTATTTTATGAAATACTATGCCCCTGAATGCTGGTTTTATAGCTTTGGTTTGGGTATGTATGTGTGGTGTGGGGTTTTTCTTTTTGCCAGATATTCCCTCACACATCAAACACAATGGCAGCCTCACATCAAACCCTTAGTTATAGCAGCGGTGTAAAAGGTAGAGGGAACTGCAATGTCTCCTAGACCTGCTTTATGCTGGAGAAATTGGCTGTGATTAACATTGGTCCTCTTAGCTGAGCTGCGCCACATTCCTCCTCTAACCACAGCTCCCTCTGTGCTCTTTGGCACACATCTGTCTGTGCCTTCTGCCTTTCCCTTCCCCCCTCCACAAACCCTTTCTGGATCAGCCCTAATTACCTTGGCCATGGTAGGGTGCTTGGGACAAGGGACAATGGTGTGGCCACTCACCGTGTCCATGACAATGTGGTTTAAACAAGTGCTACTGTGTGGCAGACAGTGGTGGCCCTGGGAACCAGGATGGGCTACCATTAAAACACAGTGCTGCATCCTTGGCTCTTGCTGGGGAGGTTTCTTCCAGCCGTTTGCTCAAACTTTCCTTCGAAACATCCTCTCCAGCCACAAATCAGTAGGCAGCGCATTTCTGTGGGATGCAGACGTGCAAGCAAGAGATGTCTGCTCAGGCTTTGCTGCCTGGAAAGGGGATGCTGCTGCTTGCAGGATACCTCAGGGAGAGCTTTTCCAAATTATCTCAGTCTCCATCTAACTGCTCTGGGAACTGTGGGATTGATAATTGTGAGATGTTGAAACTTAAGTGGAGTGGGTAGCATAGTAATGGAGTAGATACGCAGTTGTGCTAGCTACAAGTCAGCGTGGGTTGTGGAGTGTGTGCTTCATGTGGGCTTTGAGGGGAATGCAGAGTATGGAGCATAGGTATACGTAAAGACTTACAGGGATTGTCTCTGAAAGGCACATGGAAGGCTGGATTCATTCATCAGCTGCTTGTGGATCCACTGATAGGCATGTGATTGCATACACGGTGGCCTGCTACTCCACCATGCCATCAGGTTTAGTTTTCCATCTGCAAGGTGAGAAAGAAGAGCCTTGAGAGCCAGGGAAGCAGGGCAGAAGAGCACAGGCCAGAAGAGACTGGATCACTGTTAGGGTAATGCAGCAGCGAGTGGCAACCTACATGGTTGCAGATAAGCTACCTAAATGTTGTGAATTGCACTGAGCACAAGCCTGAATTTGCTGTTCCGAATTCTTAAGCTTATTCCCATTGCCATCATCTCTTCAATGTTTGGGTTTTATGGTTCCCAGTTCCAGAAGATGATGGCAACTTGATGGTGTTTGCATTTGTCCTAGGCTGCCTGTGAGCTGTCTGGACCTAGTCAGCACATGGCTTTGTACGTTGCAGTAATAATACCAACACCACTGATCTCTTGTCTCTGTTGCTATCTGAAGTGCCATATGCATGCTTCTACAATGATAAGGTCAAAGAGATTGAGACAGACAACCTGTCCTCAGGTTTTTGTATTTCAGATTTGCAAACTAATGGCTTAGTGACCTGTTTTCCTTTCTTTCAAAGGATGGATCTCCTCATAAGTAAAGCTGTGCAAAAACTGGGAAATGCTGCATCGGAGCTCTTGAATTTGGACCACTTCCAGGCCTGATGTCCAGAAAGTCATCCCTATGGGTGGTGACAATAAAGAGGTAAGCTCTTTTGAGTGTCCTGGAGGAAGAGTGCAAGAACACTTCATAGCTGAGTTGAGCTGCTGTTGAGCATACCAGATTTGTCAAGCTCCAGGGTTCAAGGCTGGACTGGCTGACACCAGAGGCTGCATACAGTCCCTGGTTTCCTAGAATTGTCTCCTTGTATGTAATACACTGCTTTGCCTGTTAGTGAATGAGGAGGAAAGCAGAGTGCCCTGTGTCAAGAGTCCTTATTTTGAAAAGCTCTTGAACTTACAGTAAATCAGAAGGTCTTGGGAAACTTATCCAGCCTTTTGATTAGCAGGACGCCAGCTTTTTTAGGGTATGTTGTTTTGGCTGCAAGTGCTGTTCTGACTGTCTTGCAGTAGAGATGTAGTAACATGTTTGGGCGTTGGGGTTTTTCGGGTTTTTATGGAGGGAGGATGGGGAAGGCAAATTGTGGTGTGGCAGACAAGAAGCAGAACTAACTATGTGTGTGTATTTCATTACACCCCAGAGCTGGCCTATTCCTAAGCCTGGGAGTCTCCTCACCCTCCTTTACCTTGGGGGCCATGTAGACGTAGGACCTGTTGACCCATTAAAAGTGAACCTTAAAAGTAATCTCAGAAAGTACTTCTAGAGCTAATGTTCATGTAAGTAATACTGCACTGCAGACCAGGCAGTCATCTGTTGGAAATGGGTCACTGAAGCTAAACAGATTCATGCTGTCTGAGGCTCTGACCTATATGTAGATTCCAAATCAAGTGAACAAATTTTGAGGGTGCTATTTTTGCAGCTAGCTTGAATTGGAAACGATGGCACAGCCTCTGTTCTTAGGCAGACTTCTAGTAGCAGGGAATTTTTCTTAAAGGACTTGGGAGGGTGACTCAAGGTTGAAAACTGGGACAAACGAGTTTGTTTTGTTTTTTTCTGTCAAATGGCATCTGCAGCCTTAAACAAATTATCTATTTGTTTGTTATTTTAAAATCTAGCCTGGAAATGAAAGACAGCTGCCTGCTTCTGTTTTCCTGCTTGAACTAATTTTCCAACCTAGACCCATGAGATTGGCAAAATTTCCTTTTGGGCCCAGGTGGTGTTGCTGCTTGGGAAGAGTGGCTGCTGGTGGGAGTAAGGCTCCTCTTTGAAAGGCTATAGCTAAAGCCTTGGAGGCATCTGGCAGGAGTATGACCTGTCTTTTCTATAGTATTTAATGTCAGAGGACTCTCTAGCTTCCTCACCCTGCAGAGAGGAGAAGGAAAGGCACAGAGATGCTGCAACATCTTGTGGTGCCTGAAGTGCTGAGTTTTCAGTGGTGATAGATGGCCCTAGCTGCTGCACGTGGCAACTGTTTACTTGCATTCTGCTCGATAAATCAGCTTCCCCTAAGATTTATTCTGACTTGCTGAACCATCCCAGCAGCTTTCAACTGCTGCCTTTTGTTTGTTTGTTTTAAATGGAAAAGGAAAAAACCCAACTTGATTAACTCCTTCCTACCCCTCCCACCTCTCTCTAAGCCTGGAATTTCCCTCCCGTGATGAACACGTGGCTACAGGGCAGGGTCAGCAGCGTTCAGAGCAGGACCAGGGATATGAGTGACTTGGAGACTGCTTTTGGAGTGGCTGTTTATGGCTCCATGTATCGAGCTGTGCCTGGCAACTACATTATTGGTGTTTGTTGCTTGCTAAGTGTTGGGAGGAATGTCAGGAGAGAAAAGATGATTACAGGCAAGGTATTGCTGGGCTAATGCCTCTTTTCCAAAACTGCTGTGAGAAGGAAAGACCTTTGGCCCTGCTGCTCCATGTCTTCTTGTTTGGCATGGAGTTGGCTCCACGTGGCCATACAGCTAGCACAGGCACTGAAATGAGGATGAGGCTTTTTGGATAGTCAGCAAAGGGTGTGATAAGGGGAACCTCACTAAGAGCTAAGCCTAACATAAGGCTCTCCCACCAGAGCAAGCCTTCCACGGGTCTCTGCACATTGCCTGGGGAGCTGCCTGCCCCCTGTGAGCCCCAGTGCTCCCACAAGTCTTCTCTGGAGACAGAGAAGCATATCTCTCCCCAGGCTGCAGGCTGCATTGTCAGCACTCTGTTCTACTCTGAGCGTGGATGTGCTGTCAGAGACTGTGACTGGGTTAATGGATTATGTCAAGGGACCAAGGGCAGGGTTTGGTGGTGAGCTACTGACTCGTCAGGCCTGGGGAAGTGGTATGTAACAGCTCAGCTTCTTGCACAGAATGAGCCTCTGGCTTGGGGCTGCGGTTTTTCTGTTCATGTGTATATATAAGTGTGTATATATACACACACACACATACAGAATATGTATTTTTTTAAATGCAATTGGAATGACTTGGATGACTAATGGCAACACTGGGCTCAGGGATTTGTGTCTCTGAATACAGACAACCTGGTGATAACATGGGGTGCAGAAGATGGACAGGGTCATGACACTTTGAACACAGCACACGAGCCGAGGATGGTGACTGGGAGAGGGCAGCATTGTCTGTGCCTCCAGCAGAAAAGAGAAGACAAGGGGCTGGAAGTTAAGAGCAGAAATGTTCCTCGGACATGAGCAGTGTCTGGTACCAGTGTCAAGCAGTCTCACTTGTGGCAGTCCCAACAATGAAGTTGCTGATGTAACATTTCTTGAAGGGATCGTGATTTTGGACCTGTGCCTTCTCCTGACACAGTGGAACAGGCATGTCCTGGGGTGAGAGAGCAGTTCATGGGATTTGGTGGGAAAGGCTCCATCCCATCCTTTGCTTCTTCAAAGTCTGCCCTTTTGTCAGAGAAAGGGTTAGGCAGGCCTGAGGACCTTTCACTGCATGACAAAGTAAATGATAACCTTCCTGCTTTGGGAAATGTTTCCTTTCTGATTTGCTGTGTCACTTCTCCTTGTTAGCCTCAAGGCCACTCTGAAAAGTCCCTAAGCATCGACAGAGAGGGAAATCGTGAAGTACTGAGATCTGCTAAGGTCAGACCAGCTGCTGAAGGGTGTGCTGGATAGCCTCTAGGTGTGAATCACAGAAAGCCAGTGGATGCAGAGCTCAAAGTGCTGCCTTGTGCTAGTGAGGACCAAGCTGGAGTTTTTCCTGCTCATGCATCCTTGGTTGTCCCTACAGCTGGAGGCTGGTGAATACAGCAGCTCCTTGAAACTCTCTTCGGTATTCTTGCTGGGCATTCTTCCTCCTGAAGTCTTTTCACTTGCCCAGTTGGAAGAAGGCATCGGGTTTGCCTCACTCTTCTTCTGTCTCACAGGCTGGATGCAAAGGAGGAAGCATGGTAAAGGCAGCATCTTTCCAGGATCCATGGGCTCTTTGAGAGATGATCAGAGGGAGGCCAGATGATCTGCACAACACACACGCCACTGTTCCTCGTCCGCAAAGGCCACATCGCAGCGTTCTCTCCGGCTCCGCACCACTCGCCTTGCCCCATCGCTTCCGGATGTTTCGCAGCTGTGAGTGGGAGGTCCTGGAGCGGTCCCTCACTATCCTTCAGGCCAGTGACTTCTACTGGGGTCCCTTGTCCGTGGGGGAGGCTCACGCCAAGCTCCAGCGGGAGCCTGTCGGCACCTACTTGGTGCGGGACAGTTCACAGGGCAACTGCTTGTTCAGCCTAAGCGTGCGGATGCCGGCAGGGCCTGTCAGCCTCCGAATCTCCTTCCAGGAGGGCTATTTCCGCCTGAAGAACTGGTTTGCAGACTGTGTGGTCCGGCTGCTGGAGCTGGTAGTGGCAGGAACCCGGAACAACCCCTTGCACTTTGATGAGATGGGAGGAACTCCCCTAGTCTTCTCTGAGCCCCTGTGTCGGAGCCGCCGGGCAGTGCCCACGCTGCGAGAACTGTGTTGCCGGAGCCTGCCCACTGGTGCTGCACCTACAGGGGATGGAGCAGGAATGGGGGGCTCCATGGGGGTGTGCCCAAGGGAGGAAGTGGTCTCACCCCTGGGCAGAAGGGGAGGGTTGGAGGGGAATACCGTCCCCATCCCCTCTCTGTCCTGGACTGGTAGATGATGCTGTGTGCTTGGCAAACACAAGGAGGTGCCGGTTACATGGCTCCACTGGTGGGATGCACGCCTAGCTGGTGAGGCTGGACTGGCTGCTGGGAGAAGTAGAGGAGAGCAGGGGAAGCAGGTCTTGAACCTGCTGTCTGTGACAGCTGTGTCTTCATACATGCACAGCATGTGTGGCCTTCCCCAGAAATGCCTGGGGTGAAGCCACACCTGCTCTTTGCTCCATTCATAACTTATAAGTTTGAGAAGAAGGTGAGCTGCCTGTCCTCAGCCCTGTGTTTTCCTCTACTCTGAAGTGCCCAAGCTTATTTCTGCTATAAATCTGCCATCATGAAGTGGGGTGGCTGATCCCAGTCCCACAGCGGTGCAGCTTGAGCGCTGGTGGTCACAACCCCTGCACTGACCACCACATAGCAGCAGTGGAGTGAGAGCACGTTTCACTCCCTGTAATGCAGATGCAACACTGCCACTTCAGAAGACAACATTTGCATGGGAGGAAAACCATTGCAGCCATGCAGCTTCACTGCCTTCTGCGTTGCTTTGTCCAAACAGATTCTTTGGGAGTCCAGATGAGTCATGTTATACTGAGGGCATGGTATGCCTGTGGAGGAGGTAAGCCTGGTCTGGAGAGTCGGTCTGCCCTGGGAGGATGCCAAGAGATGGGATTCCAGCACCCTTTCTTATGCTCATCTGATAGTGTGCTGCTGCCACCTACAGACATTTTGGGTTTGCCTCAAAAAAAAAGGCAAACCCTGTTTTTTTTTTTACATAAGACTTAAAAAAATTAATTAATAAACATGTTTTTATACTTATTTTTAAAAGTCAGCAAATAAATGCAATCTTTTCATTCCCTTGTGGTGTTGGAAACTTGATTAGTTTAGTGTTGAGACATTGTAATCAAACAAGTGAATTTCATAGATTTATAGAATGGTTTGAGTTGGAAGGAACCTTAAAGATCATCTAGTTCTAACCTCCCCTCCCACGGGCAAAGAGGTGGGACACCTTCCACTAGACCAGGTTGCTTAAGGCCTCATCCATCCTGGCCTTGAACATCTCCAAGGAGGGGACTCCAATTTCATTGAAAGACCACAAGCAGGACATAAGCAAATGGTCTTAGCTGGGAACAGCAAACTTAATTAATCTTGTAATGTAACCAAGTAAAGAATTTTCTAGGCATGAGATAGCTCCTAAAAATGTAGGGATAAGATTTTTAGAAGTATTTTTAGTACCTTGAAGTTTGTACTCTGTGTTTCAAAGAAATGTGAGTAATTTAGGAACCCAAAACAGGGCACAGAGTCAGTGAACTTCAGCTGGTGAGGATGAGTGCAAATGAGAGGAACAGAGCTGGCTTATATAGGGTGGTAGTTCATTTCAAGGGTGCAGGCAGGCAGGCACAATGTCTTTGAAATAAGTGATTGAAAACAGCCATGTGAAAGGAGAAACTCAGATACTGTAGAATTTGAGCCAAGCTGTTGAGTGTGCTGCCAAGAATCCATAGCTAGGCAGGCAGCCTGCTGAGCTCATGCTGACTTCCCCCTTCAGACCTGTATGGGGGGAAAAAATACTGAGTGTGGTGAGAGATTACTCTGAATTTGCTCCTTTGGCTTCAGGTATCTTATCTGAGGAAGCAAAGTGTGTGATCAGCACAGAAAGCTACAGGTCCTGTGATTCATCACAGGAGCCTAACTTAGACACTGAATTATTCTCTGGAGGGCTCCATTGCTCTGCTGATGGCACAGTGCCTGGCCTTTATCTCAGGGCATCAGCTTATGAACCAAGGTAGTTATTAGGTGCCAGAAAAGTAGCCATCTTTCCCCTGCTCCTCCCTCCTCTGAGTCTCAGGGAAGCCAGGGGCAGCTTGGTGGCCCTGCAGCTGCTGCAGCTCTCAGCCCAGTGCAAAAGCACAGGCTGGGATTGTTCATTATCACAAGGTTCATGAGCACTGTGGAGGCTGGCACATGGATATGGTGTTGCTTGCTGCTGGAGCTGTAATCTTGTGCAGGTGCAGGGAAAAGCTAAGCAGGTAATTTCATCTCTTAGTGTCACTGGGTCCATTAGAGGTGGTAAATTGGAGTCTTCAGATGCCTGAGTGACGCTGTGATGCCCTGGGTGAGGGCTGGGGTGCTCTATGCAGTGTCATGAATGGAGCTGAGGTTCAGCCCACTCTGACAGAGTAGTCCTGTGCATCCCCTGCTGAAGCACAAGCCCTCTTACGCAGGGTTAGTGCTACCCCCATCTCCTGAAGCAGCCCTGTCCAGGTACCTGTGCAAGGACTGGGGGTCTTGGCAGACAGCAAACCTGAATCCTTTTGCAGGCTGCCTGGCAGCAAAGGCCAGCAGCCTCCTGGGTTGCATTAACAGGCGCACCACCAGGAGATGAGGGCAACAGTTACCTCCCCGTCCTCTCCATTCCTTAGACTCCAATTACAACATTGTTTGGGGCTCCCTGCTACAACAAAAATGAACAACAAACAAAAAAACCAAAACAAAAACCAAAACAACAACAACAAAAACAAAAANAGCTTGGGAGGGAGGGCAACCCCAAGAAATGCAGGGAGCTCGAGCAATTCCCCTGCAAGGTGCAAGGAGAGGCTGAGGGAGCTGGGCTTATCCAGCCCAGAGAGGAGATAGGTACGGAGGAGGCTTGCTGTTAGGTCCTTCTGAAGCAATGAGGAGACCAGCAATGAGCCAGGCTTGCCACAGAGGACATGAAGGAAGCAAGGTCAGGCTTGGCACACAAAATGTTTTTTTCTTCAATTAACAGTATCTGAATTTACAGCCCTTTTCCCATGTGAGAGTAGTTTGGATGGGAGGTTAAGATGCCTGGAGAGGTTGTGTGGTCTTCAAACTTGAGAGATTTCAAGATCCAGCTGGAACAGCCTGGTGTGACTTCAATGCTGGCCCTGGTGTAAGCCCCAGGATGGACTAGAGGAGACCTTCTGGGGTCTCTTTTCTGAACAGTTCTGCAGACTTGGCCATGGAGGAGGTAGTGGGACAGAGGGCAGGTGGTGCTGTTGCTGCAGCTGCTGTGACTGCAAAAGCCCCTGTTGAGGGAAGGGTGGATGCTGCAGCAGAAGCATGCTGCCAGGCCGGGATGGTGGCATGGCATGCAGTGGAGGGAAATCTTCATTGTTACATGGAGCACTCCCAGGCCAGCCAGGTGATCTGGGTGTTGCTACCTGCCATGAATTTGGCCTGATTTTGGGCACTATCCCATTACTCACTCAGTGCTCTGTGCAGAGCTCTTACAGAGCTTAAGTATTCTGTAGCTTCACCTGCCCTGTCAGCCTCTGTGGGCATCTTGAGTGTTTCTGGGCACTTGTGTTTTGGAACAATTCCTTGGCTCTTGGGTGAAGCCCTTGCCCTAGTGGGGTCAGTCACCTAGCTTCTCTCCCTCTTTATGTGCCTCTGAAGGAGTGGGGCCAGGTCTACCTCCCCAGGCATCCTGCCCATCCTCTCAATCTTTTTCTTTCATGGAGGTGTTGTTGCCAAGGCGCATTGGCTGCCTTCCCATCTTCCCTTCGGAAACCAGGAAAGGGGGGGGGGGAAGGAGCAGGCTAATTCCTTCCACGTTTATAACAGAGCACAGGAATGCTTCTGTTTTATGGCCACGGTTATAGCTCACTGAGGGAAGAGCTTTCTGACTGGATTGCTCTGACCTGGCTGTGAACTGTACTCATTTGGCCGAAAATGAGCATCTTGGGTTGTATGGCTGGGGGCTGCAGAAGAACCTTGTTTGAGGCCAGGATTGAGCTTTAGGAAAATCACACCAAGGGAGGAGGAAATAGTTTGGATTTTAATAAAATCCACTTAATGTTGTTCTTTCTTTCTTTCTTTTTTAATTGCACAGCAAGTGCTCATCTCCATCTTACAAGTAAAGTCAATTCCACGCAGGGCTGTAGCGAATTGATTTGAGATCTGTGGATGAAAAGTAGCGAATGACTGCCATGCATTGTTATATTATGGATGCTTAAAGCATGTTGTGGGTGAGTATCCTCATTATTCCCAAGGAGAGGTCACTTTGCAGATCAGGACTGGTGCAAAAGAGGAAACCAATTTGGGAAGAAAGAAGTGTGAGAAGTGCATTGGCTGTGGTAGGCTTTACTGAGTTGTCTTTTGTTTTCTGCTTGGACATTGGAGGAGAATTTTTTTTTTTTTTCCTTGAGCTCTGTCAGCTCTTGAGAAAAAGATGTACAGAGTAAACCCAGGAAAATTTACTTTTATGGAGTGATTGCAAACTACATCCTCCTGCTTCATTAACAAGTGAAAGGTATTCACTTTAATCACCCTGCTTCTGAAACAGTCCCTCTGCCCTGTAGGAGCAGCTCTTGGTGGCCTGTGTCCAAACGTTTCTTTTGCTGGCTCCTAAAGGGACATATAAAGAAATTACAAACTTCCTCACAACCTCTTGAGCACCATTCGGAGACCAGAAGAAAATTGTTTGCATTTTTATATGTTATGTTATACATTTCTCCAGCTGACTCATTTCAGTTTGTCGAGGAAACTTACACAGCCTTGCAGGTGGTTTTTTTCAGCTCTTCTTCCTAAGAGCAGAAGTTGAAAAGTTTAGTCCTTGTGAGAGAGGCTTCCTCTAGCGGTCCGAGACTTTGGTCCCAACGTGCCACACAAGCGTCCAGCAGGAAAGTGCTTTTCATCTGCTCCCAACTAGCTGTCTGTTAGCAGTGGTCTGGGGCCCTCAGGGGTTAATTTCCCAAAATCCTTTGCTAAAATTTGTTAATAACTTCCATATGTACCCATGTGTGTGCACAGGAGGGGCCCCACAGCCTGCAGCTCTTGTAATAATCCTTGACTACATCTGCCATAAGGGTCTGTGTGCCATTAGGGATCTGCCTGGATGGATCACGACTCACCGAAAACCACAAGTTTGTGCAAACACAGTTCAGAAAATGTATTAACATTTGGGCATACTCAGTGCTTGGAAATGAGCTCCTCCTAGGTAGTCCAGTTTCCAAATCAAACCTTCTGTGTACACACAGCTGGCACTCAGTTTTGGACCCTGACCCGGGTGTCTCTCTCAAAACGTGTATTTATTTGCATCATTGGTCTTTAAACGTGCTGAACCTGGATGCCTTGGCTAGGGGAATGTGATGGCTGTGTCTAACAGAGCTCGTTCTGCACCAGTTCCTTAGCTGCTCTGCATCTGTAAGGTTGTAACAACTGCATGAGCTGGAGCTTTCTGCCTGCCCTGTGCTGTTGTGTGGTGCAAAGGCAGGGCTCCTGAGGGCAGTGTTCAAAGGGAGAGTGGCTGTCAAAGGGTGGGGGAGATGCAGCAGAGCTGCTCTTCCACTCCCGGAGCCTCCCCACAGAGCCGCCTGGGTCTCTGCCTGCTTCTGCTGCCTTGTGATCTCAGCTGGGGCTGGTGGAGCTGGGGTTTTGATTGAGGCACTGCAGAGCACTTCCAAATGCCTCCTGTGTAAGGGCTGCCTCAACAGACTGTTCAGACAGAGGAAGAGATGGATGAGGTCTGTGGCAGAGATCTGTGAAGCCTAAATGCCATGGAGTAGGTGATCAAGTAAGTGTGTTTTCTTAAAAAAAAAAACAACAGAGAGGCATGCAGTGAAATGTCCAGGTGCAGGACTCAAAAGAAACAAAAGGGGGCACTGGAATGGGCTGCCCAGGGAGGTGCTGGAGTCACTGTCCCTGGAGGTGTTAAAGACTGGATGAGGCAGTTAGTGCGATGGTCTAGTTGATTGGATAGGGCTGGGTGATAGGTTGGACTGGGTGATAGGTTGGACTGAAGAGATCTCGGAGATCTCTTCCAAGCCGGCTGATTCTATGATTCTGTGAGTCACATGATGTCTAGCTTAAGCTGTGCAAGTTCCTGCCACAGGCTATTGGCAAGGGTAATTTCTTTAAGGGTACAAAAAGGGGTTAATGGTGATTAATGGAGTACCTCTGGAGGAGAAACTGAGTCAGAAAAGAGGGGAGAGGTGAGAGCCAGGTGCAGCTTTGAGCTCTGTCTTTCGGGCACACCTCTGCTATGGCAGGAGTGTGGGAACGAGCCAGCTTAAGCCCAGTCTTAGGATCAACAGCATGGGGTGCAGAGCAGGCCAGCTGAGCCAGCAGCGTAGCAGGGAAGAGCTGTGCTGAGCTCTGGCTGTGCACAGAGCTCCTGGTACCTGCACTCGGGCCTCTCGAGGCACAGGGGTTATCTGCAGGTGGCAGAGCTGTGCACCCACCTGTACAAGCTGCAGCTGTGTGCCTCAGCAGCTGTTTGAAGGCAGCCCCAGTGGGAGCAGCCCTCAGGCGCTTCCTCCCAGCTTTCATGAGCAGAAAAATTGGGACACCTACTTGATGCCTGGAGGCAAGCACAGGCTGAGGAGAAAAACATTGCTGTCTTCCAGAATGAGTGAGAGGTTAACTTGTCTGCTGAAGTCATCAGGACAGGCCAGCATCAGCTGGCCAGGCGATGGCTGCAATGGCTTTGCTGAGCTGTGCTGGCTGGGACAGGGCTAAAGGGTCCCAGTGTGACTACTCTTGTGTCAGAAAGGAGCTGTACAGCTTTGGAAAAAGTACTGGCAGCCCCCTAGATCTGCAGTTTGATTCATCCAACCCAGAGCTAACAATATATTTACACTTTTAAAGGAAGATTTTTTGGCTCCTGAGCTATACCTGCTTTCCCAAGACACCACCCTTGCTGCCAGAACTCTCACCCTTTCAGCTGGTCCCAGATGCCACTGAAATCAATGACCAGATTGTTGCTCCCCTCAGAAGGTTTTGGATTAGCCCCCTCCCTCCCTTTTGTCAGGCTGATGCAAGCAAGCATGGGTTTTCCACAGTAAACGTAATCAAAACAAACCCTGCTCCCACTGGCTTGTGCAACAAATCATGCTGAGGGAATTGCTGGCACTCGGCATGATTAGCCCAAGCACAGATGCCTTCCAGCTCATAAACAATAGCCTAAAGGACTGGAGGATCACAAACAAAGCACTTACAGACAAGACAGCATTTTCAAAAGGGACTTGAGAGTCTATGTCCATTGGGGGTTTGTCTTTTAAAAATAAACCAGAAGTAAACAAATTGACAAAGACAGCTCTGAAGAATCTAAGAGAATGAATTACTGGATGCAATACTCCAAAGTTGGGAGAAAACTCAAGGCATGGCTAGGGGGTCTTTTTAAATTCCTCAGGAAAATCTGCCTGCAACCTTAGGGATGAGCAGGCACTGGAAGCCCCACCTGTCTGTGCTGATGACACCAGCTGGGAGGTAGAAGGGATGCAGGAGAAGACCCTGCTTATATTGCAGGAAAAAAGAAAAGAATCTCTTAAATAACAATAAGGGCAACAAAAGAATTGGGCAACTTGTGTTGTGAGTTTTATGGGGGTTCGGTCTGAAAGGGGCACTCCCTACACTGTCAGCTAGTGGCAAATTGGTGTCAGTTTCAGACTGAGACCAATTTGGTTTCTGTAAGCCAGAAGGTTTGTATCATACTTTTATTGTTGTGTGGTTTAGTTTTATTTAAAAACATATTAAAAAAAACCAACAAACCAAAAACAAAAAACCAACGACATTTTGAAACGTGAGCTAAATTATTTGCAGTTCTGTCAGTTTTCTCCTGGCCTTGTCAGAGTGAAATAGGAAGTGCCCAGTTTCACAGCCTCCTGCAAGAGGCCAGTGAAGCTGTGGACCTTGATGGAGGTGCCTGCTCATTTAGATGCCATGGGTGAATGGGAGCTGCACTGGGAGCTTGCCGGCATCACTGTGACTGAGATGGCACTGCCAATAATGCTGAGTCGAGAAGGGCCCCAACACCTGTCACACCTTCTCTCGTTCTGTGCCTGCCAGGAACATGGGCACAGAACAGTCCCCTTCACTTAAAAGCTTCATTCTGAAAGGTAGCAGCTATTCAGACCTCAGGGCATGAACACTGGCACAAGGTATGTGCCAGGGCCTTGCTGCTAGGCTTTTAGATGCATCTAGGGTTGTTTTGGGATTCATGGAATCTCAAGCCTAAAATAATACAGGTGCAAACCCAGATGTTGCAGGTAGTATCCATCCTCTAGGTTGTAACCCTTGTTTTGTAGTATTGGGTTGGGCAGGGAAAGACTGATGGCTCCTTTTATCTGTGGACTTCTGTGACGAGCTCTCCAGGGCACTTGGATGTGAGAACAGGGAGGCTGATGAACAGGAGCTGAAGATCTTTTCCTGCTTTTACAGGCTGTGCAGGGAATTGGCCAGATAGGAAGGCAGCTCTAATGTACGTGCTGAAATACCTAAAATAATCCATGCAAACAAATCAGTCGTATGTTACCCAGATGGGACTGTTCAAATCCAATAATAGCAGTAAAGTGCTCCCAAACTCTGTGGAGAGAGAGATTATAGAAGGATCAGGTATAATTATAGTGCCTTATTATTACCATTCTCATCATTCTTTCTAACAAAGCTTTTCAACAGGATGAAAAAACTTCTTGCAGGAGGCCGTAATGTGTTTGCTGGTGTTTTTTCATTCTTCCTTCCAAGGCTGTGCAAACCAGTCCCTGTAAATGGAGTTAATAAATACTGTAATCATCTTGGACTATATGAGCTTTTGGACAATACCTTCTTCAGCATTTCTCTATGGCCTTGACTACAGCAAACCCTTCTCCTGAAACACCTTGGTGTTACTACCACTAGTGAGAGCACAAGCAAGAATACCTTGCTGCTGTTCTGATCCTGGCTCTGTTACAAGCAGGGTTAAGTAGTGTCCTTAAAATATCAATGACTGCAACTGGCTTGTCTATGTACTGCCTCAAAGCTAGAGGAACACAGATGGAATCACTTAGTAAATACTCTCTAGTTTGGAGGAAGTTATAGAGCCAGAAATACATATCTGCAAACTGTGCTCCCCAACCCATATCCCATCTCCTCTGAACACCATCAGCACTTGTGACAAAGGCCTGGGGTCAGGAGAATCAGATCCTGGGCAAAACGAGCATGCAACACATGCATCTTTGTCTCCAGGTTGGTCTTCTGAGCTGGCACCACTGAGAGAAGGCAAAAGACTTCCTGGCATTATTTCAGCAGTATCCTTTTCCGGATCACTGCAGATTCCTGGAAGTATTGCCACTGAAAGAGCCTGACAGTGCCAGGGAGCTGTGCTCACCGTGGAGGTGCAGTCCTGCAGCAGCTCTGCAACCCACTGTGGACTCCCCAGGGAGGGGATTTTTCACAGGAGGGAAGTCCCAGGCTGCTCTACCACTTCTGCAGCCACCCTGGCCTCTGAGTACCTTAGTGTGGGGAAAAGTGTCAGTGAGTGTGTGGACAGTCAGAACTCTACTGATGCATTTCATTCTTAATCTGCAGCACTCCCTGTGTGTACCTAATTTGGTGAAACACTCTCACCTCTCTCAGCCTGGGCAGATGTCTATGTCTGTGTCTGTGTTGTGTTGCGGTACAGGGCAGCATCTCTCCCAGGCTTCCAGTCTCCATGCCATACTCACCTCAGGTCCTGGGCAAACCAGGAGGAGAGGCAGAGCAGTTTGAACAGACACAGCAGGCTTGGGGACAGGTTATGTGTATTTTCTTAGGTCGAGAGGAAGTAGCAGTTTGCTGAGATGTGTCTTTCTCTTTTCTCCTTCTCCCCTGAGCACCTTAGCAAAGCCTTGCTCTCAGCTCAATGAAAGTAGGGCAGAGTCTAACCACATTTCAAGCTGTCTGCTTTTTTAGATTCTGAGTAACTGTGATCTCTATCTGTTCCTAGAAAAGATTTAAACACTTATAGACCACAGCTGGGCAGAGATAATAAAGGAAGCAGTACTGGGGTGGAGAAGAATCTCCCCGCCATGCGCAGAGGGGTGTCTGTAGGGAAGCCAAGTTGTGGGCCCAGCTTTGGTAGAGGGTCTCTGTATGACTGCTTGGCTGTGGGAGAACACAGCAGGGCTGCTCTAGAGAAACTTCAGCAAGTATTAGTAGCTAGGTGTAAAGTGTGTGTATATAGGGTATTTTGCATTTTCCATCTCCGTTGGACCCACATCTACTATCACCCAGTTTTCCAGGCAGGAAAAACCCTTTTCATTGGAGGGTTCAGGCTCAGTTCCAAATTTCCAGGCACACAGAGCTTTGGAAAACCAGATCTCCCCCTGCCCCACTGGTTGCTCTCAGTGCTCTGCAAGGACTTGAAAAACAAAGCCCAATGATGATTCTCTAGCATTAGGCTAAAACTACAGATCCTTGTCTTGTAGTCCTGTCAACCAGGGATGTAGATGTCAGGTAGGAAATGGGTGGGGAACGAAGAGGGAATTAAACACATTTCTTTATTGAGAAAAATCCTAGCAGAGAAGTGTTTCTTCCAGCAAATGCTTTTTCCAAGAGGCTTTATTTAGTTTGCATAGCCAGAATAGGGCCTGGTGGTGAAAAGGTGTTTTTCCACCCTAGGAGAGTGTGCTGTAACAGCTGTATCAGCTTGCATATTCTCCATGGTTCATGATAAAAGCAAAGTTGAGGAATTAATAGGGGGAAAAAAACCCCAACAAACCCAAAACCCACATTTATTTGTCAGTGAGATACTTAGCTACTTAGTCCCTTTCCAGACTTCCTCCCAGGAGCTGGCAGTGGCCTGTTATGCATGAGAAGAACTGTGCTGGTCCAAAGTGGTGCTCAGCTGCACACATGTATCCCAAGGCTGGTGTCAGTGTGGTGTGGGTTCTGAGCTGGAAAGCTCTTGAAGGATGAAGAAGGGGTCCTAGCTTAAAAACACAACTAACCAACCAAAATATTAAAAGGGATGGGGGAAAAAAAATCTACAGAAAAAAAGTGAGAGAACAGGAGAGGAAATGAGATGATCTGGGTGCAGGGAACAGCAGGATCTCCTTGGATGATCTCAGGGGGAAGGAGCTTGGATTTGGAGGCAGCTGTGGGGCAGGCCTGGGTACCCAGTTGTGCCCTGGCAGTATGTGGAGAGCTGGGGCTGGCACAGCCAGCTGGCTCAAAGCTGGACTTGCTGAGGCTGGAACAGCTTTCCTGTGCAGACAAGGCCAGAAGGGCCATCTGGCGAGGCCGTTGCTGGCAGAGACTAGTTCTGCATATCCCTTGCAACCACTGTCACCATGTCCAACATGATCTTCCCTGTGTGTGCCCCATCTAGAACCCAGTCCCTGCCAACTTGCCTCTCACTCTTTATCCCTTGTAGAAAGGATGGACATCCCTTCACTCAGGAGGATTTCAGAGCATGATGTGCACACCTCAAGGCATGCAGCTGGCAAGGAGATAGGTTGGGGTTGCCACTTTAAGAAAGCATAGCTGGGAGCTGTCAGCAGTGTGGGCTGCTCCTTCCCAGCATCCTGGCCCCAGCACTTTTGCCGCTAACATGAGAAAGTTCTGGGTGGCCTGACTGTGGCACCTGGGGGCTGGTGATCACATCCCGTGGCTGTGGGAGAGCTCTGTGCCTCTAACTCTTGCTCCCATACTCTGATGGGACACTGACTCAAGCCCTGTTAAGGCAACCACACTGAACTAAACACCAGTGCCAGAGCCTTGGCTAGTGCAGCATCACTGCTTAGTGCCATGGAAGAGGGCCTGGGCTTTGATGCTTGTGGAAAGCAGTCGTACAGACTGTCAGGACACCTGTGCAAGCTGAGAAGTATCACTCATAACAAAACTGTGCTCCTCATCAGCACTGGCAGGAGTTTGAGAGCACCCTCGTCAGCAGCTGGTCGAGACAGCGCCAGGTGTTGGAGATGATGCTTCCCCATGCTTCACCCCTGTGACTGTAGGCTGGTTCCCCTAAACGAGCTCAGGAAAGGCAACTCAGCTGCCACTGCTTAGCAGCTGTAGCTGGAGGGGGCTGCGAGCTGGCACTGCAAGGACTCGCAGGCAGTGAGGCAAGAAGTATGCGGCCAGTGACTGGGTTGAGCTGCTGCAGGGACAGTGATGTCTGTCAGCATAAGGGGACGTGGAGGGCAGCAGGCAGGCAATAGGGCTGCCTGTCCCACAGAGCCTGCAGTCAGGTTTATATATTCTCCTTTCCCACGCCCCATCTTTCTGCTTGTCTCTGCCTAACAGACGAACTGCTACTGCAGTATCGGCAGCTTGCTGAGTAAATGTTGCTCTTCGAGTTGTTGATTACAGTTAATTAGCATTAATTTTGCCTTAAATGGATCCTGGTTGTGCCCATTTCCTCTAGGGTTTCTGCTGTGGTGCTGCTGAACGGAGGAGACGCTGACAGGTACCAGACGCGAAGCACGGCGGCTCCTCCAGTGACCAGGCACCGTGGCGATGGATGGGTGCGGAAGCGGGGGCGGCTGGACTCAGCACAACACGGGGATTTCACCCACTTCATCTCCCGAGTAGCCTGTACGAGCCTGGTCCCATGCCTGCATTTCGCTTGAGCTAAAACGCAGGTGGCACAGCCTTCAGCTGCGTTCTGGCAGAGCACCCTGCTGCTGCGCGACGCTAGATGACAAGGATTCACCTGCCCCGAAAGCAAAAAAAAAAAAAAAAAAAAANCAGCTGGCGGCGGAGACCCAGCCGGGCCACAGCCGCAGGGCCGGGGCGGACCCCGTTGCGAGCAGGGGCGACGGCGACGGCGCCATCTTGTGGGTGAGGGCGCGGGTTGGCGGGTAACGGCCGCCGCCCCTCAGACCTCGCCGCGCCGCCGGGGGTCCCGTGGCCTCGGCCGGTTGGGCTGAACTGCGTGGGGGAAATGTTACTCCTCCTTGCACGATTAGATGGAACACCGCCCGCTGTGCTGCTAGCAGGGCAGCTCTGGCCCTAGTTCAGCTGCAGGCCCAGCCAGGTGGGCGCTCTCCTGGAGGGAGTCAGACTGAGACGGCAGCGCAGCCCTGCCAGGCGAAACCCCGCTCCTCCCGAGTTGCCACACAGGCGGTAAGAGGAAGGCTGTGAAGGGGAGCTGTAGGGAGCACCAGGAGGTTGAGGCGCAGCCGCACGACATCAGCCCCCGAGAACGCCTTGGGTGTGTGATGGTAATTTAGCGTCTGGGAATCTTTCCAGTAAATGATCAGAAAAAGAGCAGAAGTGGGGTGATTCCTGAGGCAGACTCATTTTGCTGGTGAAAGGGAATTATAGGAGTGCTCTTTCCCTTCCCCACAGTGGTGTCAACACCTTTCTTTTTCTGGTTTCCCCTCGAGTTGCTGATTGTTCTCTTCCCTGGAGCAGTTCAACGGGTAGAAACGCAGCGAGGGCATTGGCAGCTTTTACCTCGGCATCATCCAGCCCTGCTGAGAGGCACTCGACACATAACGGTGCTAAAAATGCTGGCAGAGGCACGGCCCTGCTCGCACTGGCTTTCCTATCGCTCCTGCTGCCAGACAGAAGGAAATTGTATACCTCTGAGTGTGGGGTTAGAAGAGTCAAAGAGATTGCGAATCCTCAGAGGTGCGTGTGTTGCCGCTGGCTGGCTTTCCAGTGATGGGGGATTGAGCTGAGCTCTGACAAGGCAGCAAATCCGGAGCTGCTGTGCTGGGGAACGCTGTGAAGCACTCTCTGCAATCAGGCTCCTTGAGCTGCTGCAGCTCTTCTCTGCGCCAAGCGGTGTTTCTCGTTTGGATGGTTGTGGTGTTAAATGTTTCAGCAATACAGAGGCTTTGTTGTGGTCTCTGCAGCATTGCTTTTGCCTTGGTTAGCAGCAGCCTTTTTGTGTGAATAAATGCTTTCCCTGGAGCTGGCTGTGGGGGCATGTGTGGGCATGTGTCTGTGTGTTCACCTTTTACTTGGGGATGTACGTTGGATGTACGTCGGGTAGGTTCAGTACTTGCCCATACATGTTGTTCCTTCGTGCCAGAACACTCTGCTTTTCCTCATGGTTGGGAATGCTGGCCAGGGCTGTGGGCTTTTAACACTGCTTGAGTGAAGTTAATGTACACTTTCCATCTACAAGCAGAAACTGTTGCTAGCACCTAGCCCAATCCTGTAGTTAGTCTCAGGACCAAGTAACTCGGATCCTGGCCAATCTGTGCTGTGGCAGGGATACAGTTGGACAGGCAGTTTCCTCCTCATCAGGCTGGAAAGACCAGCTCACACGCAGCAGTGTACTGTATAATGCATGAGTGAAGGTCATACAATGCACTCTCTTTGGAGATTTGTAATTTCCTTCCTTTGGCACAGGTATCCTGGTTAATTTCACCTAAGTTTTGGGAGAGATCAGTTCAGCTCCACTACAGGCTGGTAACAGAAACACAGATCCCTAGGTTTTCCTCATCTTCCTCCCACTTACGTCTCTAGGGTTAAAACGCAGTCCAGAATCCCCAGACCAAATTGAATTAGAATTTAAGATTAGAGTTTAAGATTCAGGCTCCCTTTAGGCCCTAAGGAACAGAATGTCATCCTGTCTTGCAGTTAATAGCTGCTGGGTAGTCGTTTCAAAGCCATTTCTTTTCAGTGAGCTCTACCATAGCAAATCCCAGCAGTGAATGTATTTCTGGCCTGGCTGTGCCTCTAATCCCGCAGCTGAGCCTTACGTATGATCTCCTTTGAAATGCTAGATCTATAATTTTTTTTTTTTTTTTTTTTTTAAATTCCAGACAGCAATATTTGCAGGACTTGGCATTTAGAGTGGCAGTAGGGTTGTTTATAGGGACAGAAGGGAAAGGACAGGAGGACGATGTTGACCTAGCAGCCCTACAAACCTACCGCACTTAATCCACTTATCGCTCTGAATTCCTGAAGCAGATAAATGCTGATAACAGTTAAAACACATCACTGACAGGAGCAGCATGTTCTGTCCTCTAGAAATACATCAGTGCTGGAAATTGCAAAGCTGTGTGCTACCATGGGGATGAACGTGGTATAAGAGCTGAGCAACCTCTTGCTGTTCATCTGAGTTCTTCTGCAGAAGGGGTTAGTTAGCCTCTGTCGCCTTCTCCCTCCCTGCCCCAACTGTACCTTGGGATGTGATTCAGGCCTGAGAAATGCTGCTGAGCACTGTTGTGACCCCACAGCCGCCTGGTCTGTGTCTGCATATCTGAAATGCCAAGTGAGCACCAAGTAGCCTGCTACCACTTTTGACTGTCCTTGTTGCTCAGCGTTAAGACCTGCAAGGGGGAACTTGCAGCTGAGACCAGCCCCATGCAGCTTACATCAACATGTCTTGGGGAGAGGAGTTGGTTTTGACTAATCTGAGCTAAACCTTCCCTGGAGGAGTGCAGCTGCTGCGCCAGCCGTACAGAATGACACAAAGCTACTTGCTCCTCTCCCCATCTGTCAGGGCTCTTAGCAAGGTACTGGAGCCACCCCTGGGCTCAAGAGACTGCAGTGGCTGCAGCTGCATGCCACCCCATAACAAGACCCATTTCTCCTGAGGACCTGTCCCAGCCTGAACAGGAGGAAAAATGCCATAAACCCAATGGTGCTTTGGAGCAAACCTTGCTCCTACAAACTCCAGAGGAATAAAATGACTGACAGAGAGTGATTTTGACAACGCAGAGTTTGCAGGCTTATGTGTCTTTTAGGTCTTTCTCCACACATCCACCCCCACCAGTCACCCCAGCACCTCGTGGGAGTGGGAACCCATGAAAGTGCAGCAAAGTGCTTTCTTGTGGACAGTGCAAATGTCTCAGAAGTGTGAAAGGAGGAAGATGCCTAGAGAGAAGTGAAGACCTCTCAGACAGGGTTTTCTTTGAGTCAGATGCTTCTCAGCTGTTGCGTTGCAGAGGTCTTTGATTTCAATGAAGGCTTGTTTTTAGACAAGAGTTTGCATGAATGTAGGTGGTAGGATCCTTCCACAAAAAGAGGATTTTCTTCTTCAAAGAGCTCTCCTTAGATTTCCCTACAATAGATTTCTTAAGGCTTGCCTGCATTGCGAAGCTGATTCAGAAGCAGTATCATGTGGATCTGAAACATCCCAGCCGTTAGGGATGAACTCGCTGTCTGGCCCTTCTCATTTCTGGAATACAATTGCCTTCCTCCAAAGTGACCTAGTGGAGGAGCTGGCTGTGCAGGAAAGTTTTGTGCAGTGGAACCATTCCTGTGTGCTGGCTGCTGATGTGGGTACTTATTTTCTGTGTTGAAGGCAAAACAGGTGATCACACAAAGGAGTTTATTGAAGCAAACTGGTGCTCTGTCCTGAGCCCACATCCTGTGGCACTGCCCAGTAGCTTCTCTATGTGAACAAAGCACTTGATTAAGATAATTTGAATTATGGTGCCTTTGTTTCAGAACCCAGATAGTCCATGCAGTAAGATAACCAGGAATAGCTGTTCCAAAATAACTTTGTGAACACCCCTGTGAAATTGTGGTTAAAAAACTCACCATGCCTCTCTTAAGGTTGTCCATCACCTCAGAGTCAAATCCTTTTCTGGATTTGGCCACATTCACCTCAAATGGCCTCAGTCTGCATCAGTCAAAACATCTTTTCTTTTTTTCCCCGTATTCTGACATGGTGCCTCCACCACTGCGGAAGGTGACAAATTGCTTTAAATGGTGTGATATTCTGTGGTCATTGGGAGACGCAGTTCTGTGTGCTAAAGCCCACATGGTCTGATCTTTGGACACCTACTGGTAGCTGTAACACCATTGCAATGAACCCTGGTGTAGGGAGGAGTCTGACCAAAAAGCAGAAGAGCCTGCATCTGCCAGGAACAGCTTACCAAAAGCAGTGTGTGTCCATCCTGCCTATCCTTTCCCAAACTGGAGGAGATCATGCAGCTGCTTGGGTGTGGAAATGCCTGACAATCCCCCATCTCTTTTGCCTTTTGGATCTTCATGTCTGGTTACCTTCTTACAGCCTTTGACCTCCGTCATGGCCTCTAATCTAAAAGTCATCTTCCTGTTTCTTTGGTTGCTTCATTGTGGAGGTAAAAGCCTGGGTTTTTATTCCTTTTGTTTACTCTCACATTTGTTGTATTAGAGCATTTCCAGCTGCTATCTTTTGCTAATTTCCAGAGATCCCCTCTAGGAATTCCTGCGCTACTGCTATTTCTGTCTTTCAAGCATTTCAAAGCCAAGAGAGAGAATCCTCAAGAAAAGGAGGAACATGGGAGAAGGGTTAAGGGAGAAGGTAACCTAAATAAAATGGTTTGGCTTTTTTCCTGGCATGTTCTTCTCAAGGTAATAGGTCCTGGGATACTCTAAGAAAAGACTGATCTCTTCTTCTGTTCTCTTATAGCACTGCTTAGCCATGTCTGTATAGAAACTGTATTCATGTGTGTCTGCTGGATAGAGATGAGGAGAAGGATGGGGAATGATGAATGATTTTAGAAAATAAGACCCAGAAGAGACTGCTTGGATTATCACTCCCATGGTGTCTGCAGGATTTTCTGTTACTGTCTTTCTGTAATGTTGTATCTGGTGTACACAGCAGTATGGACTCACAAGGAATGATCATGTCCCTTAGGACTGTTCCCTATCTCAGCTGTTTTGACAGCTAAAAACCTTTTTTCTAGCGATGTGACCTAAGGTCTTGCTTACTCTCAGGTTGTTTCCCTGGCTGAGGATTTTCCCTGACAGATGTTACTTCCCAGCAGTCCTTTCTGGATAGTGGCCACACTCTCCCTCCATTGTTGCCCCCCATGACTCTTCCCCAGTTCTCAGCATTCAGTGGCACTAAGTTTGAGTTACTTTTTGTGGCACTGAGTCCTGCTGTGCAGAGGTTATGCTGCTGTTGAGGTTTGGCATTAGTGCATGGTGACAGGAAAGCAAGCCTGGCTGTGCTCTGGGACAGCTTAGTGCCTTTTCATGAGCTTGTTCATAGATGCAGAACCCCAGGGAATCCCATCAAAAGCATGAATGGAAAAGTACACCAATCCCCTGCTTTCTCTCTCTACTCCCCCCCCCCCCCCTTTTATTTTCTTGTCTCTGTAAGAACCCTTCATTTTTTAAGAAGAATTGTGTGCTAATTTCCAGTTCCCTTTTTTAAAGGCAAAAATGGTTTGCACTGGTCTCCTCCTAGTTACTTTATATCTGGTGTCATGTCAGCTGCCAAACAAACAGATCCAGAGACTGCTTAATGTCAAGTCCACATTTGTCTGGGAAACCAAAGAGGTTCTAAACCCCAGACTCCTTACCAACCCATGGCTCACTCTTAGTGTTTTTTATTAAACAAAACAGGGAGTGAACTGTGATGTAGTTCCTGTGATGTAGATGTCTTTCTGTGCTTATTCATCCTTTCCATTATAGCTCCTGACATCATTGTCTACTGAGTTGCAGCCACAGGTCACCTTCAACAGCCCTGTTTGTGTAAAGAGGAGGCACATGAAGGGCATCATATCCCATCTCTCTGCCTAAGATACTCTCACATATAGATTGTTAAGATCTGCCATTTTCTGCAGGTAGTTCCCGTATCTAACTTCAAGTGTTGCACATTGCTGCCCACTTACTGCAGCAAAAGTCTGGCATGATTAAGCTGAGCTCATGGCCCTGGTGCTGGCCCCTGTAGACAACATGCAATTTCCTTCCTCAGCTGTGCTTCAGAAACACACAGTCCCACTGAAATGCTTGCTCCTGGACAGCGCTTTCAGTGGTGCAGTCATCCCATGGCCACAGGTGGTGCCATGCAGAGGCGTGGGCCTCAAGAATTCCAGATGTTCAGCTAGCGTTTGTCTTGGAAAATCACTTTCTGTCCATCCACTGCAAGTGCAGTCCCACACCACTGCGAAATCAGTTCACTTCCTGCTTTGTTTCCTGTCTCCCTGTGCGCTGTTGTTCAGAGGAGCTCACAAGGGCAAAGGGGAAGGCTGTGAAGGCAGCAGGGCTGTGGCAAATCACACGGCAGTTACCTAAGAGATGTGGCAGATGACACGGGGCACATGCTTGGAATCATTCCGCTCCTGACGGGCTGTGCGCATGCTTCCTGACGTGCTGTTCTTTTCACTGTGTGAGCCTGTCTTTGGGGCAGCAGGCTGCTTCTCACCTGAATTGATGCTAGGTGACTGCTAACCATTATTGCCCTTACAGGGGGAACTGTCGATGTAGAGCAAAAACCTCCAATCCAGGTTGCACTGCTCAAGGAAGGAACATCCATCCCCTGTGAAGTCATCTTCCCTTACATGCCGAAATATACCCAATTTTCCATCTTCTATTTCTGGATTAATTCCCTGGGACAGACTACATACATCCATAATAGGTCGGAAAATGTACCCATCCCATCTGGAAAAGAGAACAAAACTGTCACCATATCTTACAACCACAGAATCATGCCACTTGAAAACACCTCTTCTGGCACATATTACTGCAAGGTCAAATGGAATGACATCCAGAAAATGGGAAAGGGAGTTTTTGTCCTTGCTAGAGGTAAGTCAACAACCAGAAAGGAAGAGCAGGCAGTTAAACATCAGCCGGACCTGGCTAGGAAAAGATGATCTTTGCTTTTCTTTTCCTCTACCCAAACAGGCTACAGAGTCAAGTGGGGAAAATACTTTAGGCCAAATACTTAATGCCATCAAAGCTGAATGCACTTTACACAGGTGACCTGTGCTACTGTTGCCAAGGCACAGATGGGGACATGAAGACGCAGTAATTTTTATCTGCCCTGCCACAGCCTCCTGGGAACAGCAGGCTTAAAGTCATGGTCTAACCTGGGTCTCTGGGCACTGGGTGAGAGAGTGGTTTTAGATGTCAATGCTCAGGAGACAGTGGGGTTTGGCCTTCAACAGCGTGACAGAGATGGCTGAATATGAGGATGAATCAGGGTGCTTATCCTAATCAGGTGTACAGGTTAGGTGCTCTTCATTAGGGTCTTGCTGTGATCTCTTCTCCTTTTCCATGTGGTACAAGGGATCAGTTGTTTCATTAATGTGCAGACTGGAAATCAAGAGAGAGCTTCATGCCAAGATAAAAGGAATGTTACAGGGAAGTGATAAGGACCTGCACACTACTGGCTGGCTGGATTTGCATTCCTGAGTGCTGGATATGAAAGATGTCTTAGAAAGTGTAAATGCAATGAGCTGTGATGAAATAACTTTGCTACGCTGGTCAGAAGACGCCTACAGTGCCCACCCTGCTAGTTTGTGTGGCCTGCCTGATTTACACCATCTGTCTTTCTGCCCCTATCACTAAAGACCTTTGCTAGCCTCTACCTACTACATTTCTTGGCTCTCATAATTATGTCACCTCCCTCTAATCTACATGAAGTGCAGCTGCTTATATTCTGTCTCTTTTGCACGATTCTTCGGCTGCCCCCTGCTTGCTGTTCAGTTAGACTAGGTTTTGGAGGGTGTATGCACCTATGCCATCATATTTTGCACTGCTTCTGTTTTTTAGTTCTCTCAAGGCTCTTTCCAGGGTTAAAAACGCAGCAGAGTTGTAACTTCCCCTCACACTGAATCTTTTTGTTGTTTCTTACAGGTACAGGGTACATAGACACCTCTTATAAGTGGGAAATCCTTGTTACCCTTACTGTTCTTCTAGCTGCATTGAGCATCATGGCAACAGCTCTGCTTCTGTGGAAAAGAAAGGCAAGTTATAGCCAAACAAAAAGCAATACCTGGCACGACCCATTCTAGGAACCGATTTCATTTGCTTCTAACTTAACCGGATTGGAAGTCTCTGTGTTGAAATTATCCATACTGGGTGTCTTCCTCAGGTTTATTTCTGCCTTGGCTTTATTTTATTTCTTTTAGTTCAATCTTTCTGAGAAAAAAAGATTGCAGGAAAGACAAATTGAGTCATTGATTTGTCCATTAAAGAAATTCTAGTAATCATTTTGACCCAAGCATGCTCTGCTTTAGAGCACGTTCTGACACAGGAGAAGTCACACTAGGAGTGTGCTGGCCCTGAGAATATTCAAGAAGATGTAGCCTTGCGATGTGATTTTGGGAAACTGCAGTTTTTGCATGCTCAGTCGTGGCTCTTGTCAGTTTAGCAGCTCAGTTGTATAGGCACCTCCTCTTTCCACACGGTGCTGGTCAGACAGGTAATGTCCTGTACACTCAGGCAACATTCTCGCAGGCCTGGTGGCAGGAGGAGAGCAAGACCTCTTTCTAATCTTTTTTTAAAGATGGGTTTAGTTGGGTTCACAGGCACAACCTGATCTCAAGGAGACTGTGCAACTGTGTTCCTGAGCCATGGTTTGGGCACCATAGGAGAAAACAATCAGCAGTGTGGAGGGGATGGGGACCAGAGCCTTGGGTATGTTGGCATTTTTTGCATAGAAGACGTTAAGAGACAGAATGAGAAGGAAAGATCAAGCAGAGGATTCCGAGGAACCTTGTGTGTAAGTCCCAATTAACTGGGAAAACAACAACAGAAAACCCAACCAAACAGCAACAGAAAAGGGGAAAAAAAAGAGAGAGAGAGAGAGAAAAGGACCTGAGGAGCAGTATGCTTTAGTTGACTCTCTTTTTAGCAGAGGGGGACTGGACTAGACAGTCTGCAGAGACACCTTCCAACAGCAGCAATGATTGTGTGAGACTGGAAGAAGGAGCCTCAGCAGGGAAACCGAGGACTGAAATGCAGAGCAAAGAAGCAATGGAGTTAGAGGAGGGTGTTAAGACTGGACTGACAGGGCCCCTCAGAGGAGCAGACTAGTGATACAGGTTGGAATCTGGTGTGTGAGGAAGTGGAAGCTGGGATGAGTAGCTGAGGGTCAAAGACAACCTAGGAGTGGGGAAGAAAAGATGTAGGGAGCAAGAGAAGAAAAGCTAAAAAGTAGGGCTGAAAGGCCTGGATCAGACAGTGGCCCTCTGGAAAAACCTCTGCAGTTGTGATACTGGATTCCCTGTTTTCTGGAGAACACCTACTGCTCCTAGTCCTGCTACCCTCAGGCATTCAAACAGCATCCTCTACATTCTTCCAGCAATCTCAATGCTGGCTTTAAAAAAAACCCTGACGCCTTTTAGAACAGAATTTGGGGATTGCTGTTTTCCAGATAGAGTGTGCACCATATGTAGTCTTTCAGGCTGCTCTTAGCCACCACAAGAGCAGATTCTGCACACATTTTGATGTGGAGGCAGTCCTATGACTCCAAGGAGCATCAGGCTTCAGCACACACAGTCAGAGATCGTGAGGTTGAAAACAGAATGGCAGCAGTTGGCTAGACCTGCTGCTCTCGTGAGACTTACCTTGCAGGCAGTCTGGTGGAGGGGGAAGGAATCCAAGCAGCAGAGTGACTAGGCTGGAGACAGGCCCCCTCTCTGCTTTCCTAGACAGCATCTCCATGGGGATGAGGAGGGAGGCACTGTCACGACTCGCTGATTGGCATCTCTAGATTCTGAGGTGGACCTGCAAGTCTCAAGTCTGTGGACTCTTTGTGGGGCCCGAAGAGATGGCAGAGTCGTTCCATTTGCCCTCCTGCAGAACACAGCCCATATCTCTCACCATGGCTTGCTCAGACCTGCTGGTTTGAAAATGTTTATCTTTAAGAGAAGCTATTTAGCATCCTCCTTAGTTACTAATGGACTGGAAAGCAGTTCATCGTTTTCATGTGATGTGAATATAATCATCCCACTTTTTTCAGAATTAGAACAGAGATACTTAGCAAAGCCTTCTGCCTCTTCTGCCTCCTCTCTTGCTTACTGAGCAGGGCTAACCCTTATCTGTGCATGAATGGAACATATTCAAGAACTCGCCTGATGCAAGAAAAATTTCAGAGCAAGGGACCTTCTTCCTTCAACTCCATGCTGGATTTGCATGTTAGTGTGTCACTGATTGTGTGTCATCATTAGTGGTCACCTGATACTCTTCTCTAGGCTCTGCATATTGGTAAAAGCTTCCCTCCAAATCCTGAGTGCTTTTTGGTTCTCTGAAATTCACACACACACTTCGAACAGAGCCCTGCTTTACTCCCTCATTGTTGTGAGCTGTTAAATGCTTACACCCTCTGTCCAACTGACCTTCAGTGGTGGAAGCAGTTTCTACATGTGAACAGAGCCCAGTTCTCCTTTTCACTGCTCCAGTGTAAGTCATCAGACTTCTCTGTTTTACCCTGTGGTGAGATGAGACCTTACTGCTCTCTACAACTACCTGGAAAGGAGCTTGAAGTGAGCTGTGGGTTGGTCTCTTCTCCCAAGTAACAAATAATAGAATGAGAGGAAATGACCTCAAGTTGTGTCAGGGGAGGTTCAAGTCAGATATTAGGAAAAGTTTCTTCACTGAAAGGGTTGTGAGGCACTAGAACAGGCTGCACCAGGGAAGTGGTGGAGGCACCATCCCTGCAGGTGTTTAAAAGATGTGTAGATGTGGTTCTTAGGGACATGGTTTAGTGGTGATTTGATAGTTCTGGTTTAATGGTTGGACCTGATGATCTGAAAGGCCTCTTCTATGGTTCTATGATGCTATGAAAGGAACTAGCCCATGTTTTGCAGAAAGTGGTACCACTCTTTGTGGTGGAAGCATTCAGTGTGTGAGCAGCTGGCTTTGATATGATGTTGGTGTTCACTTCATCTTTGGGGAGATGATGTTTTCTCCAAATGTACCATTTGGTGTCTTGTCTTAAGCAGGTCTTGTGCCCTAGAAAGAACCAGCCAAATATCCTGAGACAGAAGGTGGAAACACAGCCTCCTTCAGCCAGCCCACCACTCCCACCCCCTCCTGTCTATGATGTGAGTACCAGAATTGCTTTCCATCCCTTCTGTTCACATCATGGTATAACCCTTCCTTTCCTCGCCCTGCCACAGTACAGATGCCAGTATCATGATGTGAAGCATAAGCAATAGCTGCATACCAGCCTGGCACTGGTGACCTTGCTCTTCTGCTCTGCCCTGCTTAGCTCCTCTTAGGACTCTGCATGTTGTGAGTCTCCATTCTGGTCCCACTCATGGCCTCACCAGTGCCAGAGCCTTGCACCACGGCCTACTGAGCAGCACCCTTTCCTCTGCCAGCAGCACTGAGAAGCGAGTGTGGGGCCAGAGAAGATTTTTGGTATTAGAGGTAGAAGGGTCTCCAGAAAATTCATGTTGTTAAAGGTAGAAGGATCTCCAGAAGTCAGGAAGGAATAGAGGATCTTTGACCCACTTTGTCCTGTGGAGTGCCTCAAGGACATGTCTTTCCCAGCTGACAAATGGGCTCAGGAAAGGAGCAGAGAGAAGTGCTCTCCATGACAATCCCAGCTGTTTAGAGCTCCTGCTGCAACACCTTCAGTGGTGTCAGTGTCACAGACCACACAGTCCTGAGCAAGCTGACTAACGTTTTCAGGAGGAGAAGGACAGGGAGAAAGTTTCTCTTCTGGAGCATTTCCCTTCCCATTGCAGAGGATCTCCTTTTCCATTCCCCAGACTGTTCCCACTCCTCCAGCAGCCACAGCATCATAAGTAATAGGATTGAGGTGGCCTTCTGAAATATCAGACCCAGACCTCAGCTACCTCAAGTAACCATGACCCTTAATCTCATTTACAACCCATCCAGCTCCATATAAAATAGATGCCATTTTCTCCTTTTACTCTTGTGGGAGGGCTGCTCCTCTAAGAAGGGAAGGATTCTCCCCTTGCCCCCTCCCCCTTTGCCTCCCAATCTGTGGGACAAACAAGGAGGAAAAAAACAAAAGTGAGTAGAGAAGGATGTTGCCTGCATAGTAGGAAACCTTTCTGACTGTGAGGTCTGTAAGGGCTAGAAAAGTCTCTCTGAGGAAAACCTGTAAGCTCTGCTGCATTAATCATTTAAACTAAACAAAGCAAAGCTCTGGAGAATGTACTACAGAGAACAGCAAAGCTCTGCCAAGGAGGCAGGAGACCTGACAGGGAGCAGATATGAACAAGGGGATGGGTCTGCTCCCTTCTCATCCCCACTTCACAGGCTGGGGGCAAGGTGGGGGGGCAGTATTTTGTGACCCTTTCATTTTTGGAGTAGGGGTTTAGAAGAAAGCAGGATGCATTGTATGTGGTGTGTTTATTCTGGGCAAAAAGAAAAAAAAAGCAATGCTTCGGGTAGGGGAGGTTGCAGGTTATAAACCTTTTCATTTGTGTCAAGCAATTTCTTTTTAATTCTGGCTTATAAAAACCCGAATGGGTAGCTTCCTGCTGAAGTGGATGATTTCTGCAAGGAGACAAAAAAAAATCAAATCCATTTCTCGCTCAGTCGGCCTCGTCATGCATCCTTAGCTCCATCTTAATTACATGTTTCATCATGTTGTTCTGTTCAGGAGGCCCCACTAAGGCTAATACAGCAAGCCAGCAGAGCCAGCCTTAGGCACCAGCAGTCACAGGAGCTGGCTGGGCCTTTGTGCTTGCAGGAGCTCTCTGGACCTGGCCCAGCTGGCCTTCCCCTGAAGCCTGGTAACTACAGGCCAGCTGTGCAGGGCTTTTAGCCAGCCTGGTGTGCCGGGCAGGTGGCTCAACCCTCTTTAGCAGAGCTGCAAACAGCCTCCGACCATCTCCTACATGCTGGGGGTTATGAGCCCACCCACTGAAGGTTGCTTTATTGTGGAGCAGCTGCTGTGGGGTGACTTGTTCAGGCACGAAGCAGCACCTCCCGCCACAGACACAGCACATGGTGAGGAGCAGGGCTGCGAGGCGAAGAGTGGGGAGCATGGAACTGTGAAGTAATGGGGCAAGAGCCCTGGGATGGAGCTTCTATGTTGGATGGCTCTCAGGACAGGTGAAGGGAATGGAAAGTCAACAAACTGTTTCCTTTAAAGATGACTCTGGTGCCTCACTGCTAAATGTTGCTGGCAGTCTGCACAGTGTAAAACCATTCCTGCAAACTGCTTGAAATTGTGTGCATTGTGAAAACCCATTGGTGTTAAACTGGACTTTCAGGATGGTGCTTGGGGAGGGCAGAAATCCAGGGACAGCACTGGGGTAAGCTATGGCTAGGAAAGAAGAAACACAAGTGAGAAGTCTCTCCAAGTGATGAGATAGAGAAGGAGGTTAGACATTAGGGATAGGACAAGAGGCCAGCATGTGCCAGATGTACTGTGGGGAATGCAGGAGGGCAGAGTCCAGGAAAAAGTCGAGTAAGGGACAATGCCCTTGCAAGCCTGGAGCAGGGAACAGAAGCAGTAGGAGGCAGCACTGGACATCCAAGTAAGTGAAACAGTGAAAACCTGCAGGTAGCAAAAAGCTCCAATAATAAGAGGGTAGCTGAGCACCCATTTTGTTCCCACTACTTTGCCAGGTGTTCCTGGACTACTTTTTCCCCCTGCAGCCCTGGAGCAGCTCTACCTCACTGCACTGCCCAGACCTAAGCCTTGTATTTTCCTCTGTCTTCCAGTTTAGCTGCCTGGTTAACGAGCAGCTTGGAAATAACAATCCAGGGACTAACTTCATCCACTTTACAATTCAAACAAGCTTTTTTTGAGCAGCAAACAGAACTCCTGTGGTGCAGGCACGTTCTAGAGCACAGAAGCTTCTCCCAGTGTGAGGGAGACTTGGAGATGGGAAGGCATCTGCCAGCAGGGAGGAGAAAGGCCTGTGTGCCTCCACTGTGACAGTGGCAGGTGGTCAGTGACCAAGTGTAAGTAATTAATTTGCAAAAGGTGATTGGAGACCCCATGTTTGCCAGCCAGCAAAGAACGAGCACTGTCAACAGCCTCCATGCAAAGAGGGCTTGTGGAGCAAATCTTTTTTGGAGGTTAAACCCCAAAAGGATCCTTCTGACTCACCAATAAGTTCAGACTAGAGCATTGAAAGAGGCTGCCTGTCCTGCCACGGAGACAGGAAGCCAGGCTGCTGGGAGCACAGCACATGGGACAGGGTCCTCACTGTGAGCATCATAAAGAGAACTGAAAACAAAGATGAGGAAATGGGATTGTCTGTGCATGCATATGCACACATGAGCAGCTGGGAATGTCTGTATAGGCAAGTGGGTGGTTGGCAATGGGGAAGCAGAAAGGTGAAATAATTGGGCTGTTCCAGAGGAGGAGTGGGAATAGGAGAGTTGTCTGGTGCTCAGTTCACCTCCTGTCTGAGTGCCTGCTTATTCCATGCCCTGCTCCCTAATACTGTTCCTCCATCATCTGGTCCTGTTCAAACCACCATCCTGCTGGCCGTGATGCTGAAAGATACTGAGCATTTGCAACTGGAGGTGATAGGAGGGTTCAGGTGGTTGGCAGCCCCAGAATCAAGCCTCCATGTTTTGTTGTCCTCCTCGCTGTGTCTCAGGGCGCCTTGCTCCCTTTGCAGTCTCTCCACTAACACCATCTGCCCCTCTTGAGGCTGGAGCTCCTCCCATCTTCCTGTTGCCAGAGAAACAGCCACCTTGGCAACCTGCTGTCATCCTTGAAACGCACATGGAAAAGTCCTCCTGATTGTTGTGTTTGATCCTTCAGGCAGATCTGGAACATCACTCAAACTGACATGCATCTCCTGTGACAGGATTACCTGGGGGACCAGCGGGTGCATACACATGTAGGGGGTACATGTGTTTCTCTGTGTAGCTGTATGGGACCATGGATATGTTTGAGGGCCTGGCAGTGTATCGATTTTTTTATTATTATTCTTTGCTCACTCTAAGGAGAAAGGAGAGTTCTGGGTTGGAAAAAAAAAACTAGAGAATAAATGGAAATCGTCCTTCATGTAGGGTTTCCCATTTGCAATAGCCACTGTGCTTCAGGACTTCAGTTTCAGCTCTTTTCTCACTCTTGTGTGCCCAGAATAACCATGAGCAAGAGCTTGTGGGTGTCAGGGACCTAAACTTTCTTGGGCAATGCAGAGCACTGCTGGTCATTTGTGCTCCCTATGATGCACAATGCACTTTAATGTGGCAGAGAGGTCTTTATTTTGCGTTCTGGGACAATCTGAAGCCAAGGGAGGCAGAGGCATTCACATTGTTCTCCACTGCCTTGCACAAGGTAGGTAACATCAAAGTCTCTTTTTGTGAGCCTGGGGAAAAAAAAAATAAAAATGCAGCTACACTGT
This sequence comes from Eubucco bourcierii, assembly GCA_013396675.1. Lineage (NCBI taxonomy): Eukaryota > Metazoa > Chordata > Aves > Piciformes > Ramphastidae > Eubucco > Eubucco bourcierii. Next base: position 346,423 of record VWZE01000972.1, read on the forward strand.
AAAGATTTCAGGGGGAAAGGATTTTTCTTTTTGCCCAAGTTCAGGTCAGGAACTTAAAATTTTTAGAGATGACTTGGGTTCCTGAAAAATGTCAGGCACAAGACAGGGAACAACTTGGTTGGCAATTAGTTGTCTTAAACCTAAGCAATTTATTTGACCCCTGCTCTTTTCTTTCTTCCCTGTGCAGTGCTTGGATTTGCAGCAAGTTGAAGTCTATTCCATCCTTGAGAACAACACAAACCACACGTCACCCAGGAAAAGCCCTCTGGGGAAGGTAAGGGCTGGGTTCTGCTCTTGGAGAAGAAGAACTTGTTCACAGGAAACCCAGACTTGCCAGGGCCCTATCAGGCAGTAAATGTCTTCAGTCCCACCTTAAAGGAGAAAATGGGATGTGGCATCCACTGTCCAGATGGGCAGCACATGTAGCCTATCTTCCTTCATCCGGCAGCTCTCCCAGTTCTGGCAGTCCTGGTTTCATGCAGATGCTTTGCTGTGTGACGTACGCTGAAAGGCATTGAAGGGTTTGGCATTGCTGCTACCTCTGAAAGGATGAATGTTTGTGTAGACTTGGCCAGATGCTGGTCACCACTATTGGCCTTTCCAGAATGTTCAGGTAGCTGAAAAGTCCTCTGGGGTGGAAGAATCTGTACACTGGGCACAGACTTCAGTGACATTAAGCACCTGAGAGCCATTTCATGGTAGAAGAAGTTAAGATGATCTGAACAGAAGCTGATAGAGCCTCTGTCAACTCTGGAGCTCAGGAAAAGGCAGTGTGGGTACATTTTGAGCTTGAATCTTCTTGCTGGTCTGGGACTTAGAGGAGTTGAGAGACAAGGAACTAAATCCACTTAGAGTGAAAGTAGCTGCAGCTTGGAATATGCAGAGTGCGGATCAGTTGTGGGGGCCATATGAAGCATCCCAGAGGCCCACACAACCCTCTACCCTGCATTTGGCAGGCTTCGGCTGTCTCACAGGGACAAAACTTGCATCTGGCATCCCAGGGAACATTTTCTTCCTATCCTGAGAATTTAGTTGTTCTTTTCCTCTCCAGACCTCTTACCTGCTTAAAAAATATGTTCACTTTTCTAACACTGGAGAATGTTTCTGAAAACTATCTTCTGCTTCCTCTTACTGATGTCCTGATAGGATGAGTTCCTCAGATTACATATGCAGTGTGGAGCATGGATCCAGCTTCAACTGGCACCAACCCTTTGCTTCAAGAAGGACAGTATTTTTCAGAGTCTGAGGCATTTTCACAGCTCCCACGTTTTAAGAAAAGGTAGTCCAAGATCAAGCACATCAGAGCTACTTGTCATGTGGTCTGGTCCCAGGCCACCGGCTCCCTGCATTTACTGCTGTGGCACCTCAGTGGCTGGTGGTAGCAAATACATTGGCAGCTATCTGATTACTAAGGGGAAGGATGGGTTGATTTACATAGGCTGTGCATCAGATGAACTGGGAAAGACAGCATCCCCAGGTTTGTGTTCTTGCTGCATTTTGAATTAGTTGCACAGAGAGTACAGTGGATCCTAATCCCTCTTTCCTGTCGTCTTTATTATCCTGTATACCTTTATCAGCTGTACCACTGTGGAATGATTCAATCTGGATGCTCAGAGCAGTATGTGTGGGGCTTTTTTCCCTACTGTAGAGCTGTCTGAGCTCTGCTGACTTGCTCGTGTGTGGCCCACACCACTCAAGCGCTGCTTTAGGGGGAGCAGGTCTGTAAAACAGAGCAGGAGCAAAGCCACAAAGCAAGAGCAAAGGAGCAGCTGTGTGTGAGTGCGTCTGGTGCTGGCAGTCTCAGCCAGAGTGGTGTAAAGGTTGAGACAGAGATGGGAGAAATAAAAGTGAAGAAAGAAAGAGAAGGGCTGGGATCAACTCTTATGCCAAGAGGAGATACCACAAAGTGTCCTCAGTTCTTGCTCTGGTCAGAAGGAAGGGAAGTGTGAGTGACAGGGCCCCACCATGCACTGTACAGGAGAATTTGGCTGCGCTTTCAGCTGCTGGTCCAAGCAATCTTGATCTGTTTTCCTCGAAGTCATCCTGGACTGTGACCACCTGGAACACTCCTCCTCAGCTGCCTGTGCTGGAAGGTTACAGGATGTTTTCCCTAAGAGCAGGGCTTGTGTGACCGCAGGTTTGGCCTGTGAGTGGGAGCTGGAATTGCTGAATGGTGTCTGATTGTGCTGCAGAGGGTCCAGTGCAGTCCCAGCTGTGAGATCCTGCTCGTAGAAGGGAAGCTGTAAGGGAAAGCAGGGCAGAGAGCCCCTGGAAACAACAGCATTCACATGCTGGTGTGCTGGACTGTCAGCCAGTGTGAGTAGCCAGGGGTTAATCCCACATGCTTCAGAGGTGTTTGCACTCAGCGTTTCTGTGAAATGTTTCCCTTTGGTGGTGGCAGCAGAGAAAATGCTGGTGTAGGTAGGGCTCCATTCACCCGGTGGCATTTCAGCTGCTTGCTGTGTAACCTTGCTTACAGCAGGCTTGTGCCACGCAGCGCTTAAAATATCAGTCTGTCAGCGCCTTGTCTACACAAGGAGCGGTCGTGTGGAATAGACTCAACTGTTGAAGAAACAGGATTGAGGAGGTCAGGGAATTCCTCCTTCACCGAATCCAAAATGATTTATTTTTTTACCAAGTCCAATTTTCCCTCCCCTCCCTGTCTGACAGGTTTTTTTTTGGGGAAGAGTGACAAGTGAAGGAGGCATCTTTATCCCCTGGGCTGGATTAGTCACGTTAGTCTCTGTCAGAGCAACATTTCTCATGGTAGCGGCGTCCGTTTCAGCAGATCACTTATAGCCATTTCTAACAGAACAAACATCAGTGCCTCCTTATTAAGAATTAATTCATCTTCTTTTGAATAATTTTCCTCCATTTCTTTTTTCTCCTTTTCATCATTCTGCAGACACCTAAGAAGCAAGCAGCTCTGGAAGAATCCTCTGATACACTGTATGAGAATATCTAAGAGGAAAATCTGACCCTGTGAGGACTTTCTGTACAACAGAACTACTCTCTTACATCCCCAGTTCTCTGCAGAGATCCACAGCGACTTAAGGGCACAACCATGAGAGACTTGTGAACCCCTGGCTCCTTCTAAACTGCCCTTCATTAACAACAGAGTGCATCTGTTCAGCTCCCACTGGGGCTCAGTCTGCACTGAGCAGCAAAGCTATCTGGCAGAAAGGCTGTTCAATGCAAAAGAAAATCTGCTTTTGTCAAGCTCTCACACATATCTTAGAAATGGTGCAAATGGGATCTGTGCAGGTTTCTTTCACCTGGCCTGCCTGAAATACTTAATTCTCCATCCTCTGTAAATGATAGGACAATCCAGAGACCTTCCTGCTTGCTGGCTTCATCTTCCAGTCCTGACCTGGAGTAGTCTATCTGATCCTGTGCCTTTGACTTTCCTAACATGGGCATCAGGCCTTCATGCATAGTTTAATCAAGATCCAAGCATCCACTTGCCTGTTTTGCCTTTCTGGGGAACCCCACAGTGAAACCTGCTTTCTCATAATCTGCTAATCCCATCAAGTAGTCACAGATGCCTGCTGTGGCCATCCTCAGTCAATTCAAATCGGTGCCTGAGAAATTTCTCTTCAGCACAATTCACATCAGCAGTTTATGGTGAGGACTGCATGCATAGACAGAGATAAAGATGGAGAAAAGTAAAACAGAGAAAATACCCCTGCCTGGCAACATGTCTCAGTGGCAGCACCCTTTCCAGAACAAGGAGGTGGGAACCTGAGAAAACTCCCTTGCTAAGGCTGCATAAGCCATGTGGGTCTGGGGCCAGGTTCCAGCCCAGGGAAATTAAAGCTGAGCTCCCCAGTTTCCTTTTCTTCTTGGCAATGGGCATTGTTATCACTTGGGATTCTGAGCCTCTGTGGGAACAGCCATGATACCTCTGCCCCACCAAAACAAATAGATTTGCCTTTGTGTCAGTATTCCCCAACAACAGTATAAGACTCCTTTACCCCTCATATATCTTATTTGGCATAGTAGACAAGTTCTGAAGCTCAGAATGACTGGAGGAAGAAGAGAGAGACCCTGAAGTGAATTTTCTGTCCAAGCTCTTCTCTCTCTTGTCAGCTGGAACGTGCCAACCATTTGTGCTGATGCATATTCTAGTTCTAATAGGGAAGAGGTTACATTAAATATCCATATAACATGATCAAAACAGTGGATCAAAAAGCTGAGGCTGTTTTATCTTGGATTAGAAAACAGCAAGGAAATAACAACCAAACAAAACCAACCCAAAATAAGAATATGCAGCATAACTTGAGAGGAATCACAGAAACCTCTTTAAAGAAGAAGATCAAATTAAAATTGAGCTCCAGGGTCATAGGACCCTCTCTAGTTGAAGATAATGTTGCTATGCATCAGAGATAGAGGCTATGGAAAATGTCTCCAGGGCCTCCAGCCTTCCCATACTATGTTTAAAGAGATAATCCGCTTATTGCTTTGCTCTTTTTATTAGAAGAGATTTCAAACATGCAATTTGGACTTTCTTTAACCACGGGAAAAATGCTTTTTCTCTTCCCAGTGTTGAGGAATTCATTTCAGAAAGAGCAAGGAATAAGCAGTATGGCTTATTAGACCTGTTTTCCTTTTATTAAGTGATCACAATAATTATAAATTGGAAGTCAACAATTTTAGTGTTTGCTAATACAAGCAGAAGACGTTTGTGTTCACAGAAGAATTTCCAGAGGATTGTACAGGTATAACACTTCCTTTCCTTAACAAATTTGAAGGAGTGATGAGATGAATTATAAATATGTTGCAGTATGGCAATAAAATATTCAGCAGAGGCTGGTGGATTAGATGAGAAGTGAAAACTTTCAGAATAACACTGACAAGGTTTTCTGGTTTGCTTTTTAAAGTTTATAAATGCCAAAAATACAGAGTGGTAGGGGAAATTTCCTGGCAAGGATCCTACTTTGACTTGTCTTTTTGTTACTGTTTCATATAGTATATTTCTTACATTTCTGCCTCAACAATTCTATATATTAAGTAGCTGGAACGGTTTAAAATGAGCCATGAGAGGAAGAACAGTGTTTGGAATAGAAAAGGCTGTTCTAGAACAGTCAGTGCTAAAGTACTGCAAGAATCACAGCAGGTTCTGATCAATTAAATGGAAAAGTAAGAATTCCCAAGAAACACTGGCAAGGCTGCAGATTCGGGCTGTGCACTGAAGCTTGCAGAGTTGGGCAGGGAGGGTCTCTGTGTTGATTTCAGTGGGCTCTCAAATCACCCTGAAAAGGTAAAAGGTGGCTGCAGGAGAAGAAGGAAGTCTCAACGCTACGTAGCCACAAGCTAATATTGCATCTTTAACATTGTGTGCTGTGGGTAGCTGCAGTGGCATCAGAGTGTGGGAGAATGGAAGGTGTAAAACGAAAGGTTGAGACAGTACAGATGGCTTTTAATGGTATGGAGTTTTCCAAAAGGAAACTCCTTCAGGCACAGGTAGGAGAGGCCAGGAAATATAATTTTCTATAGTATTGGTATAGCTATTTTGTAGCTGAGATTTGTTCAGGAAAAAAGACAGGTCTTTTGTCTTACCTGACTATGGCCCATGAGAAGAGATGCAGAAAATGAGTATTACTGGCAAGAGGAAAGAAGTCTGTTTTAAAGTGTTGAGCAATTGGGGGAAAAAAGAAAGAAAGAAAAAAAAAAAAAAAAAAGAGAGAGATTAAGAATCTGCTCACCCAGCTCTGCAAAGCTGACAGGTGATAACTGCTTCGTCATGTTCACTCTGCATCTTTTGCTTCCAAATGGGTATTGAATGGATTTCTCTTAAACTAAACCTGTGTCCTTAAGGTCCTCAGCTCTCCTTGCTTTCCCCAGCGGTGGTGCTGTTATGCACAGAGCATGCTCTCAGATTAGGGTAGTGTAATCTTTGATTCCAAGGTGCTGAATCATCCCTTTATATTGACAAGATTTCAGGAAAGTGGAGACCCGTTACCAGAAATGTGCTATCTGCCTTCTTCCAAAGGAGGTGCCACTTTAGCACCAGGATGGAGAGGGCTCCACCAGGCTTGAACCTTTGGACCTGACAAGTGCAATCTCTCACCACGCTCATCTGTGACGTGTTGTCTTAGCTGGCATTACTGCAGAGGGTTTTGGTGACACTGAGGTCATGTAGTCCCTTTACAACAACTCCTTCACAATGCTTTACAAATCCTAATTTGAGAGGACAAAAACTGGGATGCACTTGAGCAGTTCACTGGTTTGTCAGTTTTATCCCTTTTTCTAGAGGAGGAGCTCTTGCACGGGTACTGTTCTGTCATATGAAATGTGCCAACTGTATTTTGCCTTTAGTTGTAGATAAGAAAGACCTTGCTGTGGTGGATAATAACAGTCATTTGCATGTCCAAGTTGTAGTCCAAAGCGTTCTCCTTCATCTCTTCTGTCTTCTGCTCTTATTTTTCCTTCTCAGGGGTGTCACTCATGTGCATCATCTCTAATAACCAGCTGGATCTGGTTCTTTATCAAGGGAGGTGTTTGAGCAGCACCCAGTTGAAGTGGCCTTTGCTTCTCTGGTTTGCACCACTGTCCCACCTAGAAGTGCTCTAAGGGCGTAAGTCTGTACCAAGTCTAGGAGCCTCTTCTCCCTGCTTGTCTGTCTCTTGGAAAGACCCGATGTTTCTTCAGCTGTTGGCCATGCAATACCGTGACCCTGTGAGACAGGGATTTAGGGAAGGCAGTGACTGAAGCCACCAGATGGTGCCCTAGGTCCTCTCTGCTCCCTTTCCTGTCCCCTGCCAGCCCACACCCCCCTGCCAGCTACCCTGATAGCCCTCAGACCAAAGACTCACCGGGATGGATGCTTGCAGCTATGCAGAACATCCCCAGCCATGTCTGACTTCTACCCCTGGAGCTGGTGCCTCTGGCACTCCTCACAGCTCTGTGCCATGATCGAAGTGCCACCAGCACCTGTGAAGAGACAGGCACAAAATAGATTCCCCTCCTTCTCATCCATGAGGTGTGGAGAAATAACTTCATTGGATGCCAGCATCTTGTCCATTTAAGGACAGTGGTTGCTGACATCATCACTGGGCCAGACTGGCACCTGAAATGCAAAACTAGGCAGATGTTGGGGGCAGCTCGGAGCTGCCACCACTTTCTTTCACTGTTTGGAAACAGCATCTTGTCTTGGGTTTGGGAAAATGTACTGTGTGTCCATGGTGAAAAAATCCTTTGCAGCAGATGCTGCTCTTCCTCTTTGCTGTGTCAGGAAGATGATGAAGGCTCCTTCTGTGTTTGGGGATTTTTTGGCGGTCAAGATTTGCTATGCACAGTGCAGTATCGTTAGGAGTTTATAAATGAAAAAAGGAGGTCAGAGAGCACCAGAGCCAACCTGATCTTCAAGGGAAGAGGAGAATGTAAACCCTCAGTGCCTTCTCTTGCTTTTTATTCTGAGGCCAGACAGTTTCCACTTACTGTCAGAGGTAAAATAACAAAATAGAAATGCAGGTTAGTTACTGTTAGTAACTAGGCTGCTACTACGTACTTCACAACCAGGCCGTTAAGCTGCCAAACCCTTTCAGGAGCTGTGGTTTGCAGCATCGGTGTTGCAACAACATGGTCACCTGGGGACAAAGCTTGACTGTGCTTTGACAACACCAGGAGCTCCCCATGAGAAGTGACACAGAAGGGCAAGCTGTCAGCTCCTGAGGCAAGGACTGTTAAGGCAGGAGGGGAGGGCTCTCATTCTGGGAGTCCTCTGCACCAGCTGATGAAGCTCTTCTGGAGCTCCTCTTTTCCTTCAGCTCGTTTGAAATATGTGGGTTGTGTTGTATTGCTCTGGGCCACATGAAGATTTGGATACACAGCTGGTAGGGTCAGGCAGGTCAGCCACTCTGCTTTAAGGAGTCAGAATGTAATTATCCAAATTGGAGCAGGGTGAAAATGAAAAAGCTAACATATGGGGTTTCCTCAAAACTTTGTCTTTTAACAACCAGTCAGGGTCTCTGGTTTCTATCTCATCTGAAAGGTTTGTTGGCCTACAATTTCATGCAATAATATCTGATCAGTTCCAGGGGTAATAATTGTACCCAAAATATCTGTACCACAGTGAGCTGTCCCTTCCTAGTGAGGGAATTAGCCCTGCAACACTGCTAGTCGTGCTTTGGGCACTAAAATGCACCATCAAAATAAAAGATTTCAAAAGTCCTTACAAGGCTCAATGATGTTTCAGCTTCACACATGGGAAAAATGGAGGCTCAGGAGGTTAAATGACTTTTCCAAAAGTGCAGAGGGTCAGAGGTGAAGTTTGGAACAGAATTCAGGTTCCTATGTTCTTATTTGTCCAGATAGGAGCCAGTAGCTGGGTAAACAGGAGCTGCTGAGATCTTTAGAGTTCTGTGAGAAAAAGTAGCTTCTTTCTGAGTCACCAGCACCAGTTTCTGTAGCATTTCTGATTTCTCATGCTTTTCATTTTTGATTTCTCATGCAGGTATCGATCAGGCTCATATTTGCCTGGCTGAGGTCTGTTTGCTGAGGTAGCAGAGTTGCAGGAGAAGTTACTGCTCTCTGTTAGAGAGGTGTTCACTATTTTGCCAATAAGGAAAGCTCGTTAGAGCCGATTTACCATGGAAAGCCCAAATATGTGTGTTGCAATTCCCCAAATAAATGTCTGTGAAGAGAATGTGCTGAGTAGCTGCTCATCTACCCCATAAGGTCTTCTTGATTGCTGAAGAAGTTCCTGAGCTTGTCGAGAGGGTTTAGACAAAGAAGAGCAAATGGCTGCAGCTGAGTTACAGAGGTGTTCTCTGCTCATTTGGAAGGCAGGCAGGGAAGTCCCTACCATCCTACCAGATGCTGGAGAAGAAGGTGTGAGGAGAGGTGCTAATGCTGATAATTCTGTGACTGGAAATGCTTGCCATTCTTTTTAATGTTTCAAGGAAACCACAGCTTTAAGGTGATGTAATTGCTGCTTGTGTGGGTTGTTTATTCAAGCAATGCAGCACTGCACTAGCACAAGAGGAAGAGAAAGTAAAACTTCAGCTTGGCTTTTGCTTTCTTGGGATTTCTGTGTGCTTCCAGATTCATTCAAGGCAGGGCAGGGTGCGAATCTGAAGTACAGGAGCTCTTCTGGCATGGTGCTCTGTGCAGGCTGGCCCTTCACTAAGGAACGTGCCAAAACATGGATGGGAGATGTGGACGAACCAGTTTAATAGAAGAAGCTGTAACTCTTCTTCTTCTCCTCTCCAAAAGATTTAAAATAATCTTACTGTCCATAAAAAACAGGTTAGCTATTTTTGGTTCTTGCAGAGCTAAAATGAATGCAGCATCTCTCATTTTCTGTCACGATAAGTCACCAGATATCAATTCTTAATTGCTTGGTTAGTCTTGAGTTTTCAGAGCAGACAATGGCTGTGCCCTAGCAGTTAGACTGGGGCTACATTTAAAGGAAAGGAGAAAACACTTGATTTTTTTTTTTTCTTTAAATATAGCCTGCAAGGTAAGAGCATGAGATTACAGAGAGGCTGGTAACATAATGCTGCCCTGAGAAAGATGGGCCATTAGGCAGGTTGCAAGCCAAACAGCCAGAGAGGATAATGATAAACCAGGGGGGATGATGAATTAATTTTAGCATATGCTTCAGCAATTCATTACAAGACTATCTCAAATCCAAATGTTGGTACACTTCTATGTGCTGTGTGCTTGTGGCTGTTAGACCATGCTTTTCATTTAAATAAATAAGCAGAAAAGTTTCCTTAGAATAGAGTCACAGAAGCATTTTAGTTGGAAAAGACCTTTTAAGATCATCCAGTCCAACCATTACCTAACTCTACCAGGTCTGATGCTAAACCACATCTATGTGTCTTTTGAACACTTCCAGGGATGCTGAATCTTCCTCCTTGAAGATTGTGACTTTTCTGTGTAGAGAAAGGACATTTAATGACAACAGTTATGTGAGGCTACACCTTTGTGTTCTTCATGTATGGTTGGACTGGTAATTGTCACCACACACAGCTCCCTAAGGGCTGTTGTTAACAAAATACAGACCAAATAAGACAGGACATTCAAACCCCTTAGAGAACATTTATGAAATTGGGGGGTTGGTGGTTTTTGTTCACCAGCAGTTTGTGTGGCATGTCCAGAATGAACAGCAACATCCTTGCTTGCAAGGAACATACACTGTCAGGTCTCCTTTTCTGTATGACAGGCAGGCCAGAATATGAGATGTCACAGTGTGATGTAAAGGTGTTATGGGTGCAAGTTCAAGTTGGCTTTCCTATTTAGAAAAAGGATTCACCTGCATCTTATCCCTCTAAGGAATAATAAAGCCTCTGATTTGTTTTTTCTTTCCAATTAACTGCTGTACCTGGATGCTACAGCATTTTGGGGAGAGGTAAACGCTGTCCACCTACTCAAGGGAAGATTGTGGTGACAGTATTAAAACACGGGAGTGCCATTACCACTGTTCTTACCAGATGATGAGCCAGTGACCTCTCAAGTAAATCCCAGTGGTAAAAGGAAAAATTCTGATGGTAGACCCACACACCCCCTCTGAATACAGCACTTCTGCCGTGGTTACCTCCTGGAACTAAGCATGGTTATTTTGGTCTACAAATGTCTCCAGCAATAGTGTAGAGAAGGGAATGTTTCCACCATCTACTGAGCTGAGACCTATTGCTCTGCAGATATCCCAGTTAGTGGGCAGTTAAATGGTCCCAAAGGTATATTGTCCCCATCTAATCCCTTCCTGCAGTCAGGGTTTCCTAAATTGTTTCTTATGTGCTTTGCTCCATCCAGTTTTGTGTGAATCAGGTGATGGGAGCTCCTCTGGGATGCTGTCTTGCAGCCTTGCAGATTAATGTTTCCTTTGCTTAATTTAATTTACATTTATACCCCCTCAGACAACTCTAAACAGTCTTTCTTGCTCCCTGGTGCTTCTGCACCCCTGAAGTTCTCATACACAATTCCCGTGATGCTCTTCACAGTTGTTTTTTGGCCAACCTACACACACTGTAATCCCTTCCAGCTTTTTTATCATTTTATGGTTTTTTTTTTTTTTTTATTTCCCTCCAAGTTGTTGACATCAAGCTAGCACAGAGTTGTCCAGAACTAAACATGTCTTCAAACTGCGGTCTCACCACTATATTAAAAAATGGAACTATTGCCTATATCTTTGAGAAGAGGTCTCTGCCTTTACAACCCCAAATTAAATTAACTGCATGATTTTTGCTGCCATATCACATTGCAAAAACATATTAAATCTGCTGTCTACTGTCTCCCTGAGGTCTTCTGGTATTTCTGCTTTCAGTGTTGGAGCACAGATGATTCCTCTCTTCACCTCAGTTTCTGTCTTCCAGTACCTCGTATGTTGTGCCTACTGCCTTTTTAGACACATGGGATTGTTCAGGGTTCCTCTTTGAGGAACAGCAGTGTGATCCCTTACACATAAGTAAATTCTCTCTATCTTTTTAGCATGAAATGATCTGTCTGCAAGCTGTCCTATGATAATCTGCCTGAGTGCAGTGAAAAGGCACGTTACTCTTTTTGGTTTCCACATTTTCCTATGTATAACTGTGGCGCACTGGCCTTTATGTTAATAATCTGCAACAATCTGTTTGAGCATCACATTCTGAGGAGCACAGGTTGGAATCTGTGTGTCTCAAGAAAGGGAAGCACTGTTCTTTCCTTAGGAAGTTTCTATCCCAGCTGCCAAGAGTAAGGATTAGTTTTTCTTTGGTGGGGAACAGTGTATTAAAACGTTGCTATGTGCTGGAGACATCTTTCTATGGGTAGCTCAACACTCTGAAATTATCATCCCTGGGAAATAAGGTCTATCACAGAAATTGCCATCATCCTCGTTTCCTCTGGTGTGAATGCAGAGCAACATGAATAAAGGAAAGGGGAAAAAAAAAACCCAAACAAAAAAAGCAACCAACCCTTACTGTGCATAATTTTCTTCCTGGGAGAACAAGCTAAAAAAAAAGCAAACCCTGCATGTGACAGATGTTATTCAGATCATCTAATGCACCCCTAGAAGGTTCCTTGGATATTATCTTTATGAAAATGGTATAAGGATCGATACAGAAGGGAATACATTTTATCATATTGTGTTTCACAGATAAGAGAATATGTAAGAACTGGTTAAAGTAGGAAAGACATTGAAAGTAAAAGTGATGTTGTAGCTGTGATGGTCTAGAGATCCTAGGGAAGCAAGGTTTGTGGCAAAAGGTAATATCTTTTATTAGATCAACTGATACAGCTGGAAAAAGCAAACAAGCTTTTGGGCTCAGGATCCCTTTATCAGATCTGACAGAAAGCAGCAATATTCAAGTTAACTAGAGGTTGGATGCAATTGCTCTTAGTTTAATCTAATTATATTAATCAATTTGACAACTAGGGAAAAAAAGAGCACCTATGGAGCGCAAAGGGGTGTGAGCTGAAGTGACTGACAGGCTGCTGGTTCTCTGCTAGACCACTAGCGAAAAAGGATTGTTTATGCTGGTGACAAAGGGAGAGGTCGGCAGGGAGGTGGTAATGGGACAGGAAGGCAACGGCTCCATTAAATCCACGAGATTTTAGTATCAAGAGACTGTAAATTTTAATGTCTAACTTTATCTTTTTGGGAACGTTTTGTAGGTCAGCTGTGGGAGGATTGAGGGGTTTGAGTTGTTGCTATCTGACAAATACTCTCCTAATGATGAGTACATGTTTCTGCCCTTTATTGGCTGGCTGCACGCTCTCGTTCTAAGGCAGCAATTATTTAGGCGCATTCACATGGTATCTCATGTGCTGAGAGAAGTGATGAACTGTAGAGATTTGGGACGAGTACCTGCAGGAACAAAGAATTTTGGTGGTTTTGCTGTGGGAGGGAGGACATTGATTATGCTGTCTGTGGAGCGGCACTGGCGTATTTCATGTTTGATGCTCTGGCGGTATCTGGTTCTGTTTCATGTGTTTTCATCTGCGGATTTGCTCCCCGTAATGAGCTGGGAAAGGGAGAGCCTGAAGATTTTAGGAAAAGAGACACACACACACACAAATCTCTCAGAGACAGTAATTAGCAAGATTATTTTCTATGTGGATTTTAGTGTGGAATATTATCACTATCAGGAGCACGTGGTTGTAGGAGGGAATGCTACAGCAGAGGTTCTAAAATAAAAAGCAGAAAACCAAATTTGCAGAAAGCTAATGTGATCAGAGACCTTGCCAGTCCTCGTTAATTTTGGTTGCACTGGACAAACACCAAATAAACCTTGATCGCATGAAAAGTGATTTTCTAAAATTGCTGTTGCTGCTGTTCTGTCTTTTATTGTAGTAAATTCGTATCTATTTTGCTGGAAGAGTGACCTTGCTGAATGAAGCAGACCACTGTTCCCTCAGACCAGGTGCAGCAATATCTGCAGGGCTGGCTGAATCTCACAGCTTTCTTGGTGCGTTTTGGATGGCTGATGGTCTTATTGCATCCGCTTTATAGAGGAAGTTTTATGGTCTGTAGGTTCTTGTGTATGTGCTAGCTTGCAGAGTACCATTTTTTAATGTCAATTGTAGTGTCTAGAAAGCTGATGCCAGTGCAGGAGCAATCTTGGGACTGACTAGAGCAGCAAGGAAGCTGCTCATTGAATTTGCAGTTTTATTTGATGAGGGAGTCTGAGTGTTTTTTGATCTGTCTGCATTTCTGATAGAAACGTCATCTCTATTTCCTACATACGGCCTGGCTTGGTGGTGTAGTGTCTTTCAGACGTGACTTGTGAAGAAAAATGACATACTGGGACATTAAAGAGCTGTGGAAAGGTGATCTCTCTCTGCCCCCTACTTCGAGCTTGGCAAACAAAAGAAGAGTAAATGCTGTCTGAACAAGAGAGCTAGATGCTTGCTGCATGATGTAGCAGATATGAAAATTTCACGTGGCTTAAAAAAAACAAAACCCAAAAACTTTGAAAGCTGTTAGATATGAAGCTGTTAGATATGAAGACCCTGGCTGTGGCTTGGCAAGTGCCTGGCTGCTGGATCCAGGGGGTCATAGGCGATTATCCTGGGGCAGTGTTGCAGCCGGGTTGGAGCCGCCAGCCTGCCTGGCGGTTTGTTCAGCGCTCTCGGAGGCAGGCTGCTTATCTGACTCAGTACTGCGAGTTCTCTCATCTCTTCTAGAGAAAACTAGGGGGTTTCCTCTCTTATGGCAAGCCCCAACTGGAATGCACATTAATTATATTTCAATTTACTTTCCAGACTGCTGCGGCAGGCCCAGGCCTATGCATCGGGGCCTGAAAGTGCAGCAACAGAAGCCTGAATTAAGGGAGCAAACCCACAGCTCAGGTGTCCGTGTTACCCACTGCTACTCCACGCTAAAGGAGGCCGGCCAAGCCTCGGCCTACCTGACCCTTCTGCGGCCCCGCAGCACTGCCCTAGCCGAAAGGCGGCCGGAGAACGTTCCTCTAGGAAAACCAATGCCCGCCCCGACGCCCACCGCGGCTGCTTTGCCGTTGCGGCGCCTTCCCCGAGCGGGAGCTGCCGGGCCCGGGCACAGGTTGACCCTCCCCCCGAGGCCTTCGGGTGAGGGCGAGCCCGCGGCGCCGCCTCCTCTCAGGAAACGAGGGCGAGAGCAGGAGCCAGGGGTGGGCACGACAACATACGACTGGGAACGAGGGCCCGGGAGAACGAGGGCCCGGGGCAGCGCCTTCCCTCGCCGCCTCCCCCTCCAGGCAGCGCTGTGAGATGCCAGAGCCCTCCTCCAGGCCCGCGCCCGGCTGCGGGGCCTGCCCTGTGCGCCGGCGGAGGGCGGGCAGGAGAGAGGAGGGAGAGAGAAGGAAAAAACACCAGGAAAAAGCCCCGGAGACCGAGCCCGCCGCGTCACATGAGCTGACAGGATCCGTACCCGCTCCCCTCCGCGCAACAAAGAATCGGGAGCCCCAGTGCCCGCCGCGGGACGGGACGGGACGGGGCGGGGCTGGGCTGCCATGGGACCCTGAGGGCCGGCCCCCACAGGTAAGCG
>VWZE01000972.1:367829-394381 GCA_013396675.1 Eubucco bourcierii
TTTAGCAGTGAACTATTAGCCTGGTTCAGCTGTAATGTGAAACCTTACCCTCAGCCTTCATTTTCAGATCCCTCCCTTCCCCTCTGCTCCTCTTATTCTTTCCCTAAGATACACTTGTGTGCCTCCCGATGCCGACTCCATTCCCAAACAGTGCTTTCAAAAAAGGGGAAAAGGGGAAAAATGGAAAAAGGTTGAATTTCACTGTGTCTGCAGTAAGGGAGATACCATAGTTCCCAAGAGCCTGTTGCTAACAGCACAGTGCTATGAGCCTTGGAATTATTATTAGTATTATTATTAGACTCATATTATTAAAGAGCTCGAAAATAGTAGCTGTAACACTTCTCTGTGAGAGGGCAAAAGGAGACTGCCTGAGGTGATAGCTGTAGGTTGGGTCTGTGAAAGGCCTTCCCCAGACATGCCAGTGGTGGCTCTTTGGACTGAGGCCTTGGAGCTGGTGGGACCAGGAGGTCCCTGAAGCCCGGGATAAATGGCAGGGGTAGGGAAATGTCCAGAGAATTTTCTAGTGAGCCAGGCCTCAATTTGAGTATCACAGCACCAGGAGGAAGTGTCTCCATCTCTGAACTGTGGCTTGGAGTTGTTCCAGGTGCTGCTGCCTAACTAGTTTTCAGGCACTAACAGAAATTGGGAAGGCCTCCTGGGATGCTGCTGTGGTATTGCAGAGCGGAGCTGTCTTGCTTCAGGGATGCGATGAAACCAGGAGTGTGCAGAAGCTCAGACTCCATGGAAACTGGCCAAGGCGAACTTTGCTTCTGCTGCCTGGTGTTTACAGTGCCTCTGCCTCGGCTTTGCCGCTGATAGATCGGTGTATCTGCCTTAGCCTCTGCTGTCTGCAGGGGAGGGTGATGTGTCACCTAAGGAGATGCATGTCCAAGTGTCTACTTAGCAGGGGCACAGTGCAGGTCAGAGTGTCCATTTGGGAGACTAGATGGAGGCGTCTGTTGGCTTGCAGTGACTGCTTTATGGCTAAAGGAGAAGATACTGTATCTGTCTGGTGAATTTTATACAGTGTGAAGGTGAAGATGATGTCAGTGAGGAGTAGTGTGCCAGAGGCAGCTAGGTGCAGAGAGCCTTTGCATGCGTGGACCGACTGAGGAGCTGTACCTGCGGGAGGGGCAGGTTGCAATTGGTGTGGTGCGCAAGTTAGAAATATTTGTGCAGTCATTTTCAAACAAGGGAAGTGGTAGGGAGAGGTGAGGGAATTTGCTCCAACTTGAGAGTTGTTAGAGATTTGTCTCGTGCTGTACTGCAGCTGGTTGGGTTCTTTTTTTTTTTTTTTAAGCATTTAAGCTTAAATTCTTCTCCTTGGTGTGTGAAGGCGTTATGGCAAGAGAAAGATTATTGTAGGGTTGTGTTGCTTTGCATGGTAAGATTATACACTGGGTGGCTGTTACAGTGGATTTGTGTTCCAAGGATGGAGTGAAGAAAGGAAAGAACCAGTGTATTGATACTAAATAATGGTACCACTGGATCTGCTGAGCACAAAGTGTCTTTGTTTTCAAGGATACGTGTTTTAAAAAAATCTGACGCACTTATAAGGCAGCTGCAATATATATTTTTTTAAAAAGACACGCTGTTAAGAGAAGGAGCAATATAGAAAATGCTTGAAGTAATCTCATTGAGAAGTATGTTTTTCTTCCATCCCCTTGCACATGCTTGCAGCCTCTGGGGAAGATATTAGTGAAGGAGCTGGATAATTGGGGTCTTCTCTGGAGCTGCCATTGTTCTGATTGATGTAGTGAGTGCTAGCTGGGGGATGTGTACAGATGCAGGGGCTGGCTGGGGTTTCATCTCTGCAGTCTCCCTCTTTTTCGCTCCCCCTGAATAGAGATGCATATCCTGGCACTTTTGTCTTCCACCTACATCTCATCTCCTCCAAACACTTGCTGATTTTTAAAATGTTGTTGTGGCAAATCTTCAGCTGTGCATCTAAGGGGTGACTCTTCTCTTTCACTGCTTAACCTGGCTCGTGATGATGTGTGGTCCTGTAAGCCAGTCTTTTTCTGGATCTTTTAGCTGAATTTTCATGCAGTCTGCCCAGTCTGGGTTCTCTGCTGATGTGTTTGTGGCTGTAGGAGAGATCCAGGTATTGTAGCTGACTAGCAAAGCTCCAGTTGCCCTGTGGAGTGCAAAGGAATGCAGTGAAAGAGGCAGATGTTCCAGGGCCCTGTTTGTTCTCAGACTGGAAATGCTGAGGGAATGTTAGAGTTGCCATGTAGGACTACAGTAATTAAACAGTGCTGGGACTGGACTAGGCAAGGATGAAAAGCCTCTGATGGTCATTTCAAGTAGATAAGCAAATAGGGGCTGTTACAGTGCCAGCAGAAGACATCCTTCTGTGGAGGTTCCCAGCCAGCAAATGTTTAAAAAAGCTGTCCCAGAAAGTGAGAGGCAAATCCGATAGAGCTGTGCTATAATTGATTACCCAGATACCACTGGAGGAGCAGTTTGGAGAAGGGAACTCATACGTGAGCTGGGTGTGGTGTTGCGAGGGAAATGGGGATTTCCTGACTTGTGTGCAAAGCTCAAGTGTAGAAGGAATTTTAGACATAATGGATGGAAAGGAAGACTAAAATTAATATGTAGTTTCTTTATTGTGTGTTTTGGTGGTGTTGGTTGTTTTGTTTTGTTTTGTTTTTTAACTGTGTGCTCCTGGCTAGCGTTAGTTGAACATCAGTTGAAGCACCGCAGATCATGGGTGGGAAGTGAAGATGTTAAGCAGAAGGAGAGAGCGAACCTGATTAGCTCTGCTTTTTATGCATTAAAGTAGAAGGCCAGGTTGAAATCTGATTGCAAACAGATAATTGCAGCAGGATCCTGAGGCACCACCTCAACCCAGCATATAGGGGGCGATAGATCTAACCAGGCCATGGAACAGTTTCTTGCAATAGAAGCTGCTTGTTTCGATGTTGTGGTTTTTGTTGTACTTTCTAATCCTGTTCATTGCTGTCTGCCATTTTGAGCCTGCCCGTGTGGGATGGCTCAACCACATGGAATGTGTGCCCTCTAGAGCGCTTCTGCCCTGCCATACTGTGGGAGGGAAGAGGTACCAAACCTTGAGCTATTTTCCCTAGCTATTTTCCTTCTGATTTCCAAGAGTAATGGAAGTAGGAGCTGCTGCTTTTGCCATACTGGGAAGGATGGGGTGTGATGTTGCATGTAAAAACTCTTCCCTCTGAAAGGAGCTTTCTCGGGGCCTTAAAAAAAAGGGCATCTATCAGTACTACTTAAAAATAATAAACAAAACCTGGTTTTACTACACCAGCCACTTTCTCAGTGGTGGCAGAGATCCTGCAGCCACTTCCAGTCTTTGGCCTCTCCTTTGACCTGGAGAAAACAGGCTGACAAGGGCTTGGCTGGTACAGGCTAGAATTGGCACTGCTGACAGAGCATCCAGCATTCTTCTGCTGCTGAAGGAGTTTTCTGTTTCAGTGTGGTGGCCCTTCCCCAGAAAACCTGCTTTCCGTTCTCTCCACCAGAGGCTTTTGTTGATATAAACCCTGAGGAACCAGTGTGGATTTGGGGATGTGAAGAGAGCGGGAAAAGCAGAGTTCTCCTTAAAATGTCCGAAAGCATAGTAGTAAAGAAGCTTGTGTGTGTGTACGTAGTTTAAGGCCAGAAGGGGCAGGTCAGACTGGTGTTTCTGTGACCTTTTCTCAACTGTGTCTTGCCTTTCTTGCCTGCTGCCTCTCCTTGCCTGTCAGGGGACTTCCACTTCCTTCCCGCTGACCTGCAGGGCTGCAGGCAGCCTCCCTGCCCTTGTGGCAGCTCTCAGCTCTGGCTCTGAGCCCAAGCTAATAATCCTGACAGATTTTACTGGCTTGTGCTCTGCTGTGTGCCTTGCTGTAGGGAAGACGGTGTGTGAGGTTGTGGTTTGCATGATTTTCAGCATCATGCTGGCCCTGGAATTCCACCCAGCAGCATCCGCGTGAAACCCAAACCTTGTTACAAGCAGTGCCTGAGCCTCTGGTAGAGCCTGGCTTTGCTCGGTGAGGCCACTTGTTTCCCTACCTACAGGTGACCAGCTAGCGCAGATGTCATCCAAACACACCTTCTAATTGTCTCTGGCTGTCCAGATGATTGCCAGCAGTATGGGGTTCGGGTGGAAGTAGGAGGTGTTGATAGTTAGGAAAGGAAAAATTCATCAGGTACCAGAGAGAGTAATGAAGATCTCCTCTCACCACTCTCCCCACGCATCAAAGCACACTTAAAAAAAATTGAGCGTTCATCTTTGACCCCCATTAATGACTGGCTTGGTCTGTGTAAGAGTTTTATGAGCCTGCTGCTGCTCCCACAGAGTTTAATTATTTAGAGCGCGAGGTGGAGGTTTGTGCTTTCACTGCTGATGGTCCAGGGTTCAGGCCCTCCTGATGGGCTGTGGGGGTTGGTTACAAAGGCAGTCTGCTGGGATATGCAGCCGTTTGCTCTGAGGAGCCTAAGGGACACGCAGGCTGCAGCTGTGCAGACATGGCCAGGGCTGGGATCATGTCCTTCTCTCATTGTGTGAGCTCCACGTGACTGTGTCATGTTGAATTCAAGATCTGCGTCCTTCTCTTCAGGATATTAGTGGCCTGGACCTGAAATACCTTAAATGACTACCTGAAGCTTCTGGGTGGGCAGGCTTGGGGCAGATCTTGCTTGTTGCTGGCCCCTGCAGTCAGTGGTAGAACCTTTAGGGCCTGGTGTCAGAGTCTGACAGCATTCCCTACTTGCCATGCTCTGTGGTGGCATGCCTTTACCTGTCTGCCCTCTGCTGACAGCCCCTTCTTTTTTCCCTCAGCTCCTGCTCCACACTGTAGCAACCACTTCCCCTGCTTGTAAGATCCCATCTTCAGCCTGCTGCTCCCTTCCCTTTGCAGTGTGTATCAGCTTGTTCTTGTGTTCTCTGCTTTTCCCCATCCAGCTCCTCTGCTGTTAATCCTCCCAAGACCTGGGAACACAGAGCAGATGTAAGAAAGAACCAGGTGACTGACTGGGTGCCCAGAGACCTTTGTGCAGCTTGGGTTCCCAAACAGGCAGGCAGCCAGCTAGACCGGCAGTATTTCACTGCTGTCCTACTGACCATTCGGCTAGGTTTCCACTTCTAGTGGCGAGGTGCCCAGCTCCAGGTTGTTTGGCTGGGATGTGGGTTGGTCAGTCTTGTCAGCTGGCCAGCTGGAAGGGTCACACTGACAATGCTTGCCTTCTGGCCACTGCTGGAATGGGTGAAAATTTCCCTTGGGATTTTGCTGCCTCTTACGTTAGTGGGTCCTGAGGACTTGCAGTGCTTATCAGCACTGAAATGAAACAGCAGCAGCTCTTTGGTGCAAGACTGTAAGTAAGGACTTTTTCCAGAGCAGAAGTGGTTAATCCTGGTGGATCTGGGTTTGGCCAATAGCAAAATAAATTTATAGGCAGACTGAGAAACCTTGTTTAATGTGGTAGGTTCAAACTGTATTTCTCATGCCATACCTGTCGGTAGTGAAAATGCCTGTCACAGCAGACACCAAGCTAGCAGGTCACTTGGTGCGTTGCTGCTTCTGAAAGCTGAGCTTGTTGTGCATGCTAGGGCTCACTCCTGTACTCTGCCTGCTGCCATTTCTTACCCTTGGAGTTCAGGGACCACTTGAACCTGCATCTTCTCACACCCCTCCTGCTTCTTCCTCATACGTGCCTGATTTCCTGTTTTCTGCTGTAGCAAGGACCCGAGCAGGCTCTTGGTTGCATTCTAAGGGATTTTCATGCTGCCCCTACTAACCCTGGTTTATCTCATCCCACTCTTTTCCCTATTCCTGTTTAATTTCCTTTAGTATGGGACTATTGTTTCAAATTGCACTGGGACACCAGGTTGGCTGAGATGGCAGAAAAAGGGTGGAGGGGAGGAAGGGGCTTAGATGGGAGTTTGTACCATCAACTCGGTCTTTAATCTGTTGATCATTATGGACCTAGCTAAATCAGTTGGATCTGTGAGACAAACACCAGGTGTTCAGTATTCTGCCTCCATATTCTACTCTGTTTTTCTATTTTTTTTCTTTTTTTCCTGAAAATTAATAGGATTCTGCCTGTTGACGATTAAAACATCGCCTGGAGTTTTGGAATGGATCAGATGCGTCAATCAAATGTTACCACATTGCACCCAAAGAGAGGAATGCCATCCAGCTGGGGGTAGGGCCTGTTTTTTCTTTGCCCCCATCAGTGTCTAGAGTTATTTGAAACTTTTTTTTTTTAGTTTTTAAATTCAAGAATTCTTAATATAAAGTAATAGTTTAAAAAATATTTGCTTTATTGTATGAAAAATTTACTGGTTTTGTTTTTTTTTTTTATTGGTATGGAACAATTTCGTGCCTCTTTATATTCAAAATGTTATTAATACTCTTGGAGCTTTGCAGGGCTTTGAGTAAAGAAAACATTTCAGTAACTACTTGGCATATTTTGGGAGGGAAATTTTATGTTTTAAATGAAAAGTAAATCTATTCCAGTTACTAAAGATGATGAAAATAATTTAGCTCTTTTCAGAAGTGTCAAAGTTCAAGTTGTTTGTCCCAGTTCTCGAAATTAATGTAAAACAGACTAATACCCCTGCATAAACTGTTCCACTGCAACAGAGGAGAGGAAGCAAGTAGATCAGTAGCAAGTGGCGTCTCTGTGTGCACTCTTAGGGTTGCATGGCTGCTGTGGCACGAGGTACAGTATGAGACCTGGAGTGAAATAAAAAGCCTGGGAGAATGTGAATCAGGAGCTTAAAGCACAGGTTGCAGCCCGAGCAGAAAACTGAAGTGTTTTTTTGGCTCCTTTCCACTTGCTGGTGCACGGCTGCCCATTATCCTCTCGCTGCTATGCCACTTGGCTGCTTCAGCTTAGAGGCTGCAGAGACAATACACTTATCTGGTGCTGAGAAGTGGGATGGACTTTCCAGGTCAGGCATGAGAAGATGTGTGTTATGGAGTTTCTGTCCGGAAGTAATGCTGTTCAGTGTTGCTCACTTGAAATGTGAAGCTCCCTGTGCTTTATGTTGATTTTCTGTTCCTGTTAAAATTACTTTTGCTTTAGAAACAAAGGGTCTTAAAGCTGAGGGGTTTGACAGAGCATGCCGCAGAATGATTCTTGTCTCCTCAGTATGTAAGTTTCCTGAATGAGTGATTTTGAAGTAATATTTCCCTGCAGAGCCTGCCTCTCTCAAGTCTTTAGACTGTCACAGCAACAGCGAGACTGCTAGTGCAATATTAATAATTTATGTGTGTCCCTCATTTTGGACCTTTGTCAGTCATTTCAGCCTCAGCACGCTGGGAGAGATGAGAAAAGCACGTATGTGTTTTGCTGCAGTTCTCTCTGCATACCTTCTCAGGGTAGGGAAAGGATTTTTGTCTCCAGAGAATGTCTATCTGGAACCTTTTAGCAGTGCTAAATTTACAGAAATAATACCAGAAAATAGCATAATGGAGTCTCATTTCAGTCCTCTCTGCACAGGGATTTTACTGCTTTCACTGGCTGTCCACAACAAGTGTGGCTCAGATGTTTGTGAGCTCTGCCTGGTTGCAGTAGGTGAGGGAGAGGTAAAGCTTTTATGGGTCCCTTCTGTAGGATGAGCCTGGCTAGGGTTTTGCTGCACGTGTGTAATCAACTCCAGATGTTTTACTGCAGCTGCACATCGCTTTCTACAAACCCAGGCTTCGTGTCCTTGATTCTCTTCCTCACCCTCTTCTAAAGGGAGGGAGATGGTCAGGTTGCTTGTGTGTTTCCTGAGTAGTGTTTCGGGTGAGGAGCAGAAGACCATCTGAAACAAATGAAATGGGTCTTCAGAAATGAGGCTGGTGAGAAGATGTCACTAGAGAATTTAGCTGGTTTAAATACAAAGTGTTAGTGGATTCTGGAGTTAACTGCTGCAGGGTTGTGCTAGATGTTAGTGATCATCCATTTTGGCTGCTGGGAACATCTTCAAATCCTGTTGGAAGCACAGCACTGTTTTCCAGGGTATTTTGAAGGGCCATTGGTGCAGTGTGTTTGAACTAGTTGACATGTTTCAGTGAGTGTGTTCTTGCAGGCAGGTACTGAACAGTTTGAGTCAAATTGGTCTACTTTGAGTGATATTTAGCAAGTGGATGAGTAGTTTGCAGGCAATTGGAGTGTGACCTCCTATCTGTTGCTTGTGATCCAAAGTGGTTCATTCACCCCAGGCAATGGGGGTCTCATAGGTTCTGTGCTTCTGGGTTGTGGATGGATGGATGGATGGATGGGACTATCACAGGGCCCCTAGATGTTGGGGGTTGGAAGGGACCCAAAGAGATCATTGAGTCCAGCCCCTCTGCCAGAGCAGGACCATACAGTCTAGCTCAAGTTACAAAGGAATGCATCCAGAAGGGCCTTGAAAGTCTTCAGAGAAGGAGACTCCACAGTCTCTCTGAGGAGCCTGTTCCAGTGCTCTGTGACCCTTGCAGTAAAGAAGTTCCCCTTGTGTTGAGGTGAAACTTCTTGTGCTGCAACTTACATCCATTGCTCCTCGTCCTACCAGAGGGAGCAAGTGAGAAGAAAGAGCCTGTCCTCCTGCTCCTGAGCCCTAGCCCTCAGATATTTATAGACATTTATTAAATCCCCTCTCAGTCTTCTCTTCTCCAGACTAAAAAGCCCCCAGGTCCCTCAGCCTCACTTCATCAGGCAGTGCTCCNTCAGCCTCTCTTCATCAGGCAGTGCTCCAGTCCCCTAATCATCCTCATAGCCCTCTGCTGGACCCTCTCCAAGCAGATCCCTGTCCCTCTTAAACTGAAGAGCCCAAAACTGAAGGCAGTACTCAAGATGAGGTCTCACCAGGGCAGAGTAGAACCTCCCTTGAACTGATGGACACACTCTTCTTAATACACTCCAGGATCACATTGGCCAGTGAGGGCACATTGCTGTCCCATGGATAACTTGTTATCCACCAGGACTCCAAGGTCCCTCTCCACAGGGGATCACCTCTCAACCTGTACTGCTGCAGTTTATTATTGCTCCCCAGGTGCAGAACTCTGCACTTGTCCTTGTTGACCCTCATTTGGTTCCTTTGTGCCCAGCTCTCCAATCTGTCCAATCTGTGCAGCTGGGTGGTGCGCAGTCTTCAGCTGCATTACCCAAGCCTCCCAGTTTGGTGTCATCAGCAAACTTGCTGAGCAGACTCTGTCCTCTCATCAGTGTCATTGATGAAGATGTTGAACAGCACCGGACTCAGCACTGGTCCCTGGGAGACTCCACTAGTTACAGCTCTGCAGCTGAACCTGGCACCATTGATCACCACTCTTTGAACTCTGTCTTGTAACCAGTTCCTAATCCACCCCACTGTTTGCTCTGTCTAGGAAAGGACAATGTTCTGCAAATAATTTAATCTGTGTCTTAAAATTAAAATAGATTTATTAAGGAAAGAGGGATTTTTAGAATAGTTTTTGGGGAAAACTAGATTACATTGTTTCAAATTCTGGTTTTGAACGTCTTGGCTTGGAAAAAAGCTTGGCTCCAAAGTTGCTCTGTGTGTGCAGAAGGATCTACAGAAAGGTTAGCAGATAAGAAGAAACTTTGTCTAATTGTTTTTTGTGTTGCACTCATTAAAAGATCTTGACATTTGAGACAGATTTTTTTGCTGTGGTTTGTATCTTTGTGGTCCAAACATACTCTTCTCCCAGGTTGTGTTTTGTTAAGTCTCCCTGAGAGCTGGTCTGTGCAGTTTGGAGAGAGCAAGTTGAGTAGAGATTTTTTGTACTTAAATTTTAATACTTTGATAGTGCAGCCAAATGGTTGGTTTGGCTGCTGGCAAATGGTTATAGTTCAGAAGGAAACTAAGATGCCTTTTTGGACTTCAGACGTCTTGCTTGCAGCAGTGAGAATTTTTTTTCTTCTTCTGGTTTGGTGGTTTTTGTTGTTGGGTGTTTTGTGTTGGGTTGTTTTGTTTTGTTTTTTTTTTTTTTTTGGGGGGGGAGTTTGTTGTGTGGGTTTTGTTTTTTTTCTCAGATATGGGAGCTAGAACTTTACCTCTGTCTTTGCATTTGCCTGATTTCCTGAATGTACACATTCCTTTTTAAAAATTTTTTGTCTTTTTCCTTTCCCCTCCCCCCACCTCTCTCCTCTGTACAAGAAGTTACTTTAAATAGGGAGCTCTTCAGTAGGTTGCAACCAGAATTCTATAATAAGATCTCTGCTCACTCTCCCTACTTTTTCACATGCAAAGTTGTGGCTGTAATTATATGACAGCTGCCCTCTTGGCTGACATGCAGCAGATTGAACTGGGGATCTCCAGAGCTAAAAGTGTGAGCTGCTACTCTGTGAGCTAAAGCTCTATAGCTGGAGGCTGTAATGATCTATATCCTTCATGACTGAGTAGAAGGGAGCTGCAAAAAGCACTTGCTGAGTTATGGTGCATACAGGGTACTTACTGTGTACATGGATACTTCCCGGGTGTACTGGAAGCTTTCTTTGAGTGGTTTGTGATAATTGTGCAGATGGCTGTCAGTGGTGGATGCTTTGAAATGACACTCCATTTTGAAGCCTTTCTACCTAAAATAAAATAACTTTATTAACCTCTGAGGCAGGCACAGACAGTTCTTGCTATGTGTGTATGTTGTGCTGAGCGTGAAGGACCCTGATGTTGCTGAGGTCCTTCAGCTCTGCTGCAGTGTAAAGCAATGGTTAACACTAATGCAATATGAAAAATCCTGCAGCACCAGTGACACTCAGACAAATTTGCTTTTATGCTTTGCCATTACAATAGGGTTTTCATAGATGGCACCGTAGGAGCTTTGTAAAAGCAAAAGAAAAAGGAGAAGCTGGAATTGTTGGAATGTCTCCTGTTTCCTAAGAACCAGGAAAACCTGAGCCGTGCCAAAGTTTGTCAGGCTGAGGAAAAATGAAGGGAAGCAGAACCATATGGAGCTTCAGGAGTAGTGTCAGCCGTGGGTAGCTCCTGCAACCAGTGTTGTGGGAGAGGGGGATGCGTGTTATGAGTTGAGACATTAATTTTGAACTTTTTGATGTTCTTACCACCTCCTTCCCCTCCACTCCATCCCTAAACAACAACAAAAATCCCAACAAGACTAAAAACCCCAAAAAGGAGATAGGTGTGGGGCATAATACGTGGTCTGGATCTGCATAGTTCAAAACCAAGCTGATTTTTTTCCCCATTCAAAAAAATTAAAAAGATGATGTTTAAGGGGGGCAGCTAAACATTAAAGTCAGATCTAAACCCACAACCTGATAGACCTCACTGTCAGGAAACATTCCTCGATTATGCTTTAATCATGGGTGTGAAACTCCTGTTTCCTGGGATGACCTTGGCCTGTGTCAATACGAGTACATTCCTTGCATATGCTGCCTTGAGGCAGCCTCCTTCTCTTCTGGCATTTATTGCAGGCCTGTTTCAGCTGCAAACAGCTGAACCTTGGCTTGAACTCTCCTCTCCTTACTGCTGCTGTTGGAGGCCAGTGCAGAAGTGGGGAACTGGGCACCCATATTAAGGGCCTGTGTTGCAGTTGAGATGAGATGGTCACTTGAGTAGGTTTTCAGAAATCCAGACTGCTGTCAAGTGAGCAGATACAAGCTGAAGCGGCATTCATATGCGTCTCTGCCTCGGATAGAGTCAAGTCCAAGGCATCTGTTACTGCACAGCTATCACCTGACCTAATTATGTTCCTGTCATAAGTAAGACTGTATTTCTTTTACTCAACAAAGTTTGTACCATGTTGAAGCAACTAGGAAGAGCAACCCAACCAAGCTGTTTGTGAGGCCGTGGAAATACCAGCCGTGACACTTCACAGTGAAGACTCTGTGCACAGTGTATCCAATTTGACTGGCATGGGGAAAGATCCTGCCTTGCTTTCTCCTCAAAGAATGGCTCTCTCCCATGGCTGATGGCAAATAACTGCCACGTGCTTGTGGCTGGCTGGTGGTTCTCCTGGGGAGAAGAGTGTGGACTGACTGTGTCACAGCCCTGGTATGCAGTATAGTTTCTTCATTGTCATGTACTGAACCTCCTCATTTCCCTGTGTTCCCTTTCAAGGCAGGATGAGTGGTGCAAGTGTCAGTGCTACAGAGGCAAATAGATCTTTGACTTGTGTAATTTCATTATTGAAATCAGTGCTATTTCATGGTGTGTTCCTGCTATAGTCAGATGTTTTGCTTACTCTCCTATTTTACCTTCAGTGGCATCGGTAGACCTCATTGTGTAATGTTTCCTTAAGGAATGTATGTAATTAATCCAGAACCAGAGTGTGTGTGTGAACCGTTTGGATAATGACCCACAATGATCGTGACACAGGGATCTGAAGTAGCTTCCTTACTGTTTCTTGAGATCCCCTCCTCTGTGCCCAGAGTGGACCTCTCTAAATTCCCATCCTGCTCCTGTGTTATGTAGTTCATATCCTGACCACCTCCTGCTCCTCACTGCTCTGCAAGGGAGTTACTTCTGTGGTGTCCCAGAACAGTTTCCACTCATTCACTGTGGGTTCTTGTTCTTGTCCTCCTCCTCCCTCCTCAGATGTCGTTGTCCACCATTCATTGGTGCTTTACTATCGTTGGTTCTGCTTAGCTCTGCCTTTCCTGACTGTACTGCCTGATTTCACAAGGGAAAGCTTTTAGCTTTCCTCTCTTCCCATGGGAGAAATAAAACTTGTATCTCATCTAGAGATGCATAAAACACAGCCACACTGTCACCAGATTATTTTCTTTTTTTACGTGTTTTTTGGCTCAGGTCATCTCTTTGCAGCTAGCCGTGCAATAAGTATCCCCCTTTCCTTATCTTTGTTTTCATGAGGCTTGCAAGCAGCATCTTGCTCTCCTGGGGCTGAGTGCCATGCCTGTTGAATCTGAGGGTGTAGTTTTACAAGCCTTGTTTTCAGCAGTCCCTGCTGCTTCTCCTGAGCTGCTTGTTCAGCTGCGCCAGTGCAGCTGAACTTGCTGCTGCGCACTGAACTTGATCAGGAAATTGATCTGGATTAAAGTAGCCAAGTTGGAGAGGAAAGCTGCTTAACCCAGCAATTTGCCCAAAGAAATACTTGAGAAACTACAGTTTAAGGGCATTTTGACTTGATATCACTTTGACTAATGCCCCCCTGGTATAGAAATCCCTTGTTTAAATGTAGGGTTGCTGCCTCCTGCCCTTCAAACCCTCCTCCTGAACTAGTAACACCATCCACCACCTGCTTCAGGCTTAGAGCAGCTGCTGCAGGTTAAGATGCTCTGTGCAGCTGCTCTGGGAAATGTGGACCATGGTGCCTTTGGGAAGGGTCAAGGACCCCCTGGAGTGAAATGGACATTTGTCAAAGTGTGCAAAATCACTTGTGTTGTGCAGCATCTCAGACTTGGAAAAAGCTTCTTGCTTATCGTAATTGCTGGTGTGGTTTTACACTGAGCCTTGTTAGTGTTCCAGGACGCTGCAGTGTCACTAAGCTTCTGGGAAATGCAGCATACCTGTAGATGATAGCTTGAACCTTTGACAACACCTGCCCCTGCCCTGCTTGATGGGACATGTTTAACCTGCCCCATCTCTCCCCAGCCACTTGAGCAGAGCCCTGATGGCTCTGCTCCTGCACTTGCACTTGGCTTTCACACACCCTTCCCTGTCTTATCCATTTGTGTGCTTCCAACTTCATGCTGTCCTGAATTTAATTTTTGTTTAAGATCTTTGTTCCTTTAATGACAGCGGGAACCGAAAGGCTGTTCTGTGTGGGGGCTGTGGTGCGCGGCTGTGCTTGAGGTAATGAGACTTGATGAAAACCTCTTGTTACTGTGGCAAGGTTTCTTCCTTCTTTCTGTCTAAGAAATGGGAAAGAGGGGGGAAAGAAAAAGTGACAGACCCTGCTGGGTATGTTAATATATTTTAATGGCTTGTCTGTGGCTAACTGAAGACTTATTTGTCCAGCCTGCAAGAAAAGTGGAGCGGCAAGTTATTCTTCTGCACCTTTGGCTGAGCTTTGCTGGTGGTCGAAATAGGAGAGAGGGAGAGAGGCTTGGTTGAAAATTTCTTACGACACAAATGAAATCTACTGGAGATGGAGGGGGTTTGGCAAGGAGAGGAAGAAGATTGGATCCTAGATACCTCCTCCTTTCTCCCTCCCCAAATCTTCCTTCTTTTCTGGAATATTCCACTGTGATCATCAAGAGAGCTACTGTCTCAGACTGTGGTATTTGTGCCAGTGGTGAGGGGAGAGATTTTTTTCTGAAATAATTGCTGTATTTCTGATGGGAGACAAAAGGGTTTAGACTACAGTGGCAAGCTGGGAAGGGAACTGGCAGGGTTGTTAAGGAGGAGTGGGGGGAGTAGGGGGAGGGCACTGAGAAGTTTTCCCCTTCCAGCCTTAACATGCCAGTTAAGCCACAGGCAGGATGAAGCTGGTGGTCTGAGCCAGCTCCTCAGAGCAATGGGGGTTGCTGCTGCTTTATTGTTCCAAAGACATGCAGAATGCTGCTGGGACTTGTGGGCAGCTGGTCTGGGGCAGCTGAGGGTCCTGGGGGCCAGGAGCCTGGTGGTCGGGGCTATGGTGCAGGTCAGCAGGTTGGAACAGAGATGTGTTTGATGAAGCTGTGAGGAGGAGCGTGCAGGAGGAGAGCAAGAGCTACTGGCAAAGGATTAATGCTGCATATCCCTGATAAGAGGGGGAGAGAGGAGGCAGCAAGGAGCCCTGGCACTGGTGCATGTCGATTAGCTAGAACAGCTGGGAGAGGATGTCCCTGCTGGCATATGGGCAGGTTGGCTGGAGAGGGTCATGATGTGAACAGGTA
Source organism: Eubucco bourcierii (assembly GCA_013396675.1). Classification (NCBI taxonomy): domain Eukaryota; kingdom Metazoa; phylum Chordata; class Aves; order Piciformes; family Ramphastidae; genus Eubucco; species Eubucco bourcierii. The sequence goes on from VWZE01000972.1 coordinate 382,560, forward strand.
CAATGGACTGAGCCCATCCTCAGCTGGCTCCCAATGCAGGAGGGTTAGGGGAGCGGTGGTGTCTCTCTCCATTTACTCTGCTCTCATCAGACCCCATCTAGAATATTGTGTGCAGTTCTGGAGCCCCCAGCACAGGAAGGACATGGAACTGTTGGAGTCGGTCCAGAGGAGGGCCACGAAGATAATCAGAGGGCTGCAGCAGCTCTCCTATGGGGACAGGGTGAGAGAGTTGGGGTTCTTCAGCCTGGAGAAGGCTTCCAGGAGACCTTACAGTAGTCTTCCAGTATCTGAAGGGGGCCTACAGGAAGGCTGGGGAGGGACTATTTACAAGGTCTTGCAATGACAGGACAAGGGGCAGTGGGTTTAAACTGGCAGAGGGGAGATTTAGACTGGATGTTAGGAGGAAGTTCTTTTTAGTGAGGGTGGTGAGACACTGGCACAGGTTGCTTAGGGAGATTGTGGCTGCTCCCTCCCTGGAGGTGTTCAAGGCCAGGTTGGAGGAGGCCTTGAGTGAACTGTACTAGTGGGAGGTGTCCCTGCCTATGGCAGGGGATTGGAACTAGATGATTCTTGAGGTCCCTTCCAACCTTACCATTTTGTGGTTCTTGCACTCTCATTCATACAGAATCCCAATCGAGGATGATGTTACCCTGGGGCAGGAAGGACAGAAAATCAGGCAGACACTAAAACTGTGTTTTCTGTGGTGCAAGCAACTTTTTATTCTCAGGAAACAGCTACTATGACAACTGTGTATTTCTTCTGTATTCAGCAGTGAACTCTGCTTACCATGTCCACTCAGAGGAGGTCTGTCCAGCTAATGTTAAGCTCATGTACTTTTGGGCTCCTTCTCCAAGTGAGGAAACCTGAACCTGAGAGGCATCTTCTTGTCAAAGCCATAAAGGCATGCCAGCACCTCTTGAGGAAGTGGTATAGCTGGGGTCACTGCTGGGAGGAGGTTAGGCACTCATTTTCTTGAGTCCATGCCCAGTTCTGGAGTAACATGCATGAGAGTTGCCAACAGCCCTTGCCTGGCTTCTTGTTCTGTCAAGTGACTGTGGTGCTGGGGAATGTCCTGCTGCAAATGAATGCCCCTTCTTGGTGGCAACATCAACATCCCAGCAGGATCAAAGCTGTCTTCCTTCTTTCCTTCCTTCCAGGGGGAGGGTTTGTTATTTTTAATTAAATGTTTGTCTATCTATTTAATTTGGGAGGTGAGGAATGGTGCTAGACTGGCAACTCTAGGGACGTCTTTTGCAGCCTGCCCCTGCCAAGGCACCAGATTGCTGACTTCCAGCTAAACTGTCCCCTCTGGTTTTTAAGCAGCATAAAAAACAGTTTGTGGGAGTTTCCTCTGGGGATGCTGTAAGTTTCTTTGCATTACAGAAAAACTGGAACCACATCCAGTGAGTTAGCAGTGTCTGAGTGAGAGGATGGCAACTCGTTAGCCCACGCTGACTGGATTGCTTGGCTGATCTGACCATACCCTTCTTTAGATTTAAATTAACTTTCAGCTGATTTAGAAAAAATCGGTTTAGTAGTGAAGCAGGCAAATCAGGGACACATTTGTGCTCTATGTAAATCTGTCCACAGAGGGGTTTAATGCCATTTACCCGTCTGCTTAAAGCGCTTCAGCTTGCCTCTCCCTGAGCAGGCAAACCCTAGTCGTCGCTAAGCGTCCACTGCTTTCTTAACCCAGTTTTCCAGCTGGGCTGAAGTTGCTGACGGCATTGTGACTTATCTAAGAGCACAAGTGAATGTGAATTGGCACAAAATCAAAACCAGAGACCCACCAGGCTCCTAGTCCTGTACGTTCTGGGTTGTCGAAGCCCTGCTTTGCTGGAGCAGCCAACAATAACAGTCAGCTAGTACAGCCATATAGTATTATTTTTACTCGGCCTTCTTCCACTGATAGTATGCTTCTAAAACAATTGAAAGATTTTGTTTGTCTCCTTAAGTGTCCTTTTTAATGTCCTGTCCAGATTAGTTTTAAAAGATGACCCAAAGGGAATGTTTGTTTTACACTGAGCTCGTACCAATTTATCTCCCCCCCTCCACCTCGCCATGGTGGATTTAAAAAATGGTACTGTCATCAAGCTTGATATATCTAAGGCTACAATAGAGAATAATGTGTGCTCTGTGTTTTAATCTTTTTTTGGGGGGAGGGCTTAGAGAACTGCTGAGGTATGATGGATGTTTCTCTGAGCTCTAATACTTTAATTGGAGGTAGGAGGAGTTTGAGTCTGCTGGCTGTCTTCAGGTTAAAAAAAATTAATAAATATGTCTTGGTATAAACAGTAGCAAAGGCAAGGAAAGGCCAACTAGAACTTTGGGTGGACTGAGTAAAATCCCATTCCATTTTAGCATCACATCTTTTAGTTTCTCACTGTTCAGGACTTAATTTTCTTGGTCCTCTGATTGTCATAGTCTTTCGGTCCAGAAAAATCTTCTCATTGCTAGATGGGGAAGATGGAGGAGATAAAGGAAATAGCTAGATTTTTTGCTAGTGTTTATGTAGTATGTTTTTAAAAATAAAATGAAATCCCCAAACTGAAACAAACCCCAAAGTCACATGCATCTATCTGTGTTTAATTTTAAAGATTAAGGTAATTTCTAGAAATCTCATGCCACAAACTACTTGCTGTACCATCCCCTCTGCTAAGATGCATTGCTATAGCTCTGCTTTTCTGTAGGCACAATGCTGTAGTTTTCTTGTTTTCTAGTTGCTTACTAAGGCAGTGCTGAATTCACTGATTTGATTTCATAAAAGGAACCCACTGGGGCGGGTCTCAGAAGACCGTGGATTATCTTGCTGATGTTGCATGTGGTGAAACAGCAAGCAGGGGAGGGGAAAGGAATCTCCTAACTGTGATGTTTAGTTCTCTTACACAGGATGGGGAGCACACAATGCTGAGGGAAGGCACCTGATGTAGGTGCTCATTGGAGATGGATGAGGGTGTCCCAGTGAAGTGGCAGGGAGGTATGTTCCTTAATAATCTTTCACCCCAAGCTTGTCTTCATGTGTCTTCTCTCAACTGGGTTAACCCTTCACCTCTCTGGGAATCTGCAGTCCCAACGAATGGAGTAGGGAATTGGAGCCTGTGAACTGCACCCAATAGCTCCTGGTAGCTGCTAAATCAGCCAGCTGAGCACCTGCTGTCTCCCTGCTCAGGGAACTGAGAAACCAGTTATTTATTGTTAAAGTGACGTTGTCAAAATAAAAATCCTCTTTTAAGCAGACTCTCACATTCCTGAATAATGCACTGGGCTATTAAACTAAATGAAATTTAAGAAATCACATTGGTCTCCCATTTGTAGCCAGAGAAAATGGCCTCGAGTATCTCAGGTATGAATTACCTGCATGCCCAGCAACCACAACTTGGAATCCCAGCAGGCTTGACTTAGCCCAGTGTGCTAAGGTCGATAAATTGACTTCCATGCAGCTTATTATGTGGGGCTCTTTCAGATGTGACCTTATTAAAACCTGGAGTCCTCTCTGGACATTAACAATCTCATGGCTGTTTCCTTAAGTATAGAGAAAGACGTTGCTGCAGTGTCCTTGACAAAATCTCTTCCTTTCCCAAAATCTCTACTGACAGAGGCACATGCTGGTTGTTCACTGAGTCTCAGCCATGACTGAAACATGTCGCTGAGTGAAGTGATTCTTCTGTGAGTGGCATCAAAAGCAAATCTCAGCCGCATGCTAGTGTAAGGCTGCTAAGAGAGAGGCTCTTCCCTGAATGGATAGTTGCATACTGCAGTCGATTGCATTATATCGTTGGTGACATTCCTGTTTTTCATTTAAAAAAGAAAAAGAAGAAATAATCCCAGCTCTATCTTGCCAGCTGTTGTTTCATTTCACAGCTTCAGACTGTTTTCTTCCCTCCTCCTGACTATCAGTTCCTTTTTGTAGTGCCCTCAGAGACGTTGCCTTCTCTGTCTCCTCTTGAACTTCCTACCCCCATTCTTCATATGTTTGGCCACAAGTCAACATTGAAACGCCTGTGTGCTCACATGGGAGTTTAAGACTGCTATGAGATTATTTAATATGTGGAAGACAAAACTGACTTGCTACAGATACGTGGGAGAGAGAAGGGAGTGACCCAGCATCCCAGGCTGAGACTTGAGCTAGCGCCTGCTCTTTTCTCCCCTGCCTTCCAGCCTCCTGAGAAGGTTGGAGGCTTCTGCGAGAGTGTCTCGTCACTGCTCCTGCTTGTCATCCAGCACTCCTTTTTTCCTGACCCTTTTCATCTTTGCTGCGAGCATCCTGAGTGGCATGCAAGTAGAGAAATAGGCCTTTGTACCTGACACCAGCTCCTTTGCAGCAGGGAAGGAGATGCACTGTGGTTAGAGCACTGTCCCTGGCTTTGGTTCCTCTCTTCAAATGCTCTGCTCTCTGCAAAATGGGACTGTTGCAGCCCACAGGGCTGGAGGTTGTGCATGCTTACAGGCTGTGAAGTGCTCAGCAGCAGGAGAGGGGGAAACTGGGGATTGACAGCTGCAGAGCTGCCCCTGCCCTGCGGTAGCAAAGTGGAATTGGCACCTTGGGCTTCGCTGGGGAACAGAGGGCAAGAGCTAATAAAAGATCTGTTTCTAATCTTCTGTTTTGGGGGAAAGGCTGAGCAGCAGCAGAAGTGCTGGAGCCACTGATCTACAGATTGCTGTGGCTTGGCTTAGTCTTGTTTCACATTATAATGATTTTCTACCAGCCTGCGTGTGCGTGTGTGTGTTAATGAAGGCTTTGGTTCAGTACAAGCTGTGATTACTGGACCACGAGATTTCTTGGTCTCTTTCACAAGCAAGTGAATTTTCCCAACGTCTTACCTCTCGGTATGCACATGCATGCACGTGTGTGTGCACTTGGGGATCTTTCAGGATGGAAAGTGCAGTGGAAATGTAAAATACTATAATTATGTGCAGCTTTTATTTCTATTTTTGCTCTGCAGTCAGCTTGGCAAGTAGAACTCTGTGTCTGGGCAGTCTCTCATATCTGATCTGATCTATTTGTCTGTGCTTTTTTGCATTGTGGTTTGCAGCCCTGCAATTGAAACCTTCAAGATTACTTAAAGATGGAATGAGAGTGTGCTTCCATTGAGCTTTGTAAAGGCCATTTCTTCTAGTGCAAAATAATGGATCTAAATGACTTGACAGTGCTCCTTTTAAATCCACCACTTGGTTCCTGAGGGGGCGGGGGTGAGGAGGTAATGTATAGGTCTTACAGGAATAAAGGCAGTGTTTTGTGCTCCCCTGCGGCTCTGCAGCGGTAGCTCACTGACTGACCCTATTAGCAGAGCGGTGCTGTCATCGCGGGCGAGTCCGGTGTGCGGACAGGGAGCCAGGCTAAACAAGCAAGTGAAGTTAGGGGATGCAGTGAGGCTGCAGCAGTGACTGCCAAACAGGCAGAAAATTAAATGGTGGAGAGAAACGTTTACTCCCTTATAGCTCAGTGGTAAAATATCCCAGTCTTTCCCTCTCTGGTTTCCTTTGAAGGTGCAGCCATGGGAGTGACAGATCTGAGGAGTTCTGGTGTGGGCAATGCCACGCAGTGCCATAGAAAGACAGGTGGGGAGTACCAGAGGAGTGCATTTCTCTCTGAGCCACTCTTGAGCCTGTGCACTGACATCGCTATTGGAAAAGATGTAGCACTGCTGCAACCTCTTATGGATGAGAGGTAGAGCCAAGGCCTCGATCAATTGATTGTTAAAGATCCCAGCACACTTTTCATGAGATGAAGGGACAGTAACCTCAGTGTCCTGGCCAGATTCCAGTTCATTACTTTCTGTCAGTCTAAAATTTCCCTTTCTCCTCCCTCTGCCTTTTATCCTGCAGAAGTTATCATTAGCTTCCTCCTAATGACTCACGGTAATGCTGCTGGCACACAACTGATGCTTTATTTCATCCTGGTGTTGAGGGAGTGATCCCTGTGATTTGGGGTCTTTGGGCTGAAAGAGGTGCTATGGAAACACAAAGGTGTTTGGAGTATACACACATACACAAAAGCTCTGTTGGTTACTGTTCCTTCCCTTCAGCTGCTGTCTTGGAACAGGTAAACAGGTTTTGCAGCTGCATCTTCCAGCTAAATCCAAATCACAACTGCGCGTGTGTGTCTTCAGTGTCTGTGTGCACGCAGGCCTGTCTCTTCCCCCCCCTTCCGTCTTGGAACAAGAAGAATGTGTCAGGCCCTCTGGCTGCAATCCAGGACTCTCCGTGGAACTATAAATCGACCCGTCGGGGAGGGGGAAAGAGATTAACGTTGGCCGTCTTCATTAGTGAGTCCCCAGAGGAAACTGGGTCTGCCATGAGCCGTGAATGAGACCAGCTGAGAGAGGAGGGGGAGAGTTTGCGGTTTTTATCACTGCCTCCAGAGACCCTGGAGGAGTGGAGGAAAAGAGTGTGATAGGGATGGGAGGATGTAAAATGAAGGAAACCGGAGCTTTCCAGCACACTGCTCGCTTCCTCATTGGAGGGCAGGTAGCTGGTTGCTGCTCCTCTGCGCCAATCCCTGACCTGTGAGCCCATGTGTGTGGCTGGAGTACTTGGCATGCTAATTGGGAGCAGAGAGGAGTGAGCCCAGTGGCAGTGCAATGCCCTGCCATGCTAAACAAGTGCCAGTAATTGCATTCAAGGTACTTTCATTATGTCAGATTTTTCACAGGACCAGAAAAGTGCATTTATCATGAGCGGCATAATTCTTCCTGGGCATTGCTTGGAGGGGGTGTGTGTTTAATTTCCTGCCCCTCCCCCCCCCATCTCCCTCCCAGAAAGATGAAAGAAATTCTTGCCTATGTTTTCATTCTCGCTTGCACACTGATTTTTACAAACAGCTTCTTTGAGCACCAAACAGCAGTCTCTTTTCTTCCTTGCTCTCTTTACTGTATTTGTTTGCACGGCAGGCTCATGCAAACACTTGCATGCACTAACGCACACGTGTGCTAATTGTTGTTTTTCCAGTCTGAAGGAGGGTATGGAGGCTGCAACTGCAGCTGGTAACGTTTCAGGTTCTCTTGTAAAGTCCCTGAGAGCCTGGATTGTGGTGGTGCTCCTACCAGTAAAATCTGGTTTAAGCTGGTAGTTGTCTCGCCCCCCCTCTTCTTGCAGTGAGTGACGCAGGCTCGACAGCTCCAGATAGTGATGCTCTTTATTCACCGAGCAGGCATCACACACATCATGGCAATACCAGTAATGCACACACACACTCCTACCAGGGTACCTAGCTGTGACCTGAGGGGACCGGGAAGAGGGAGGCTTCTTGTCTGTGCCCATGTGGTCCCTGTCACCTCTGCAGCATGACAACAAGAGAACCAATTAGTGTCAGTTTTGGTGTCGCTTCTTACTGATGGGGACACAGACCCGGCTAAGATGTGAACTGAGACATCATACATCTTCTCACTCTGCCTCCCTGTGGGTCTCTGGGATGAGGGAGTTGTACTTGGGAGCATGGGAGCTCCTGGGAAATGCAGCTGGTGGCTGGAGGTGCAATGGGTTTGGAGGAGGTTGCGGTTACCCATCTCCTAAAACTCGTTGTCCTTTTCTCCCTTACCCACTCCAGCCCACTCCTGTGTTTTTGTTCTTTTGCTCTTTTCCCCCTGGATAATTTACTGCCCTCAGTAAGTGACACACCTTTCCATATCTGTTTTACCTTGATATTCATAGTCCTATGCAAAATACAGTGCAAGGCTTCACTTCTGCTTTTCTTTGCCCCACCATTGTCTGCATCACCTTTGCTGTGGAATTCATCACCTTCTTGAAATTGTTTTTTAACTAGTCCTTGCAACACAGCCGTGACTAGTGCTTCTAGGCAGTTAGAAGTTGCTAAGTTAAATGATGTTCCTTAGTAGTAGGTAAAAGTAATAACCCATTTTTCTGTTATTGATAAACTTTAAAAAATGGGTTGTTTTTTTTTTTTTGGTAAAAACTTAACCCATAACTTACAGTCCCTGGCTTCAGATGTTTGCAGACAGAATTGGACAAACAGCTGCTAATGGAGAGGAGGAAAGGCTGAGAGAGGCTTAGGGGAGACCTCATTACAAAATACATAAAGGATGGCTACCAGGACAGTGGAGACTCCCTTTTTGCAAGGAGTCCCATGGAAAAGACAAAGGGCAGTGGGTACAAGTTACTTCTGGGGAGATTCCTATTGGAATCCAGGAGAAAAATTTTCACCATGAGAACAGTTAGACATTGGAATTATCTCTCAAGGGAAGTAGTGGATTCCCCTACACAGGACAGTTTCAAGACCAGCCTGGCATGGTACTGGGCCATCTCATTTTAAACTACACTATCACCTGGGAAGGTTGGACCAGATGATCTTTGGGGTCCCTCCCAACCTGGCATTCTGTAATTCTGTGATATTTGGTGTAGGAACCTGAGAACATAGGAAAGAGAACATAGAGCTGGGGCAAAGGAGCTGCTCTTATGTGAAGGAAGAGCACTACTGGCACTAAAAAGTGGCATTTCAGGTGAGTCAGCCCCAGAGCTGGTTAAAAGCCAGGAATCCTGCTGCTTCCTAGTTCTTTTTTACACCTTGCATTGTTCCCAGCTGAGGAGCGTGCACCGATGTTTTGCCTTACCTTGGGAGAAGAAGAAATAAATGATGATGAGTAGAAGGGTAACTGCACTACGGTGGGTCATAACACACCACTAGCTACAGTGTCACTAATGAATAAGCTGATGGATGAGTTATTTATTCCACAGTCCAGAGGGAAGAGGCCACCTTTGCTGACACCCACCTCTGAGCAGTGTGAGGGCTCTGCACTGAGAGCAGTATGTCATCTGCAGAGGCAAAAATCCCTCTTTTCCTTCTGCAGCTGGATGCCTTTTGGAAAGCTCCAGTTCAAGCCTGATCTTGTTTAGCTTGTGGTGTGGCCTGAGGTGGTTCAGGCTTGAGGCAACCTGCTGGCAGCCAGGGTGGAGGTTTCTTCTCCTGGGGGACCTCTGTCCTGGTGGAAGAGTGGAGGGGGGACGAGGGGAATGCAGCCTGCCGTGGGGGAGAAGTGCTGCGGCAGATTAAAGCAGCTGCTGAGGGACTACTCCAGTGAAGCTTGAAATCAGATTGTTTGACAAACATCATGTTAGAAGCACCTGGCTGGTTCTGTTTGCCCCACAGCTCCCTACCTCAGAGAGGAAACAAGGATTTTCACTGCTCCATAATCTCTTTGCTCTTCCCTCTTCCCTTCCTTTGCTGTGCCCCAGAGGGCAGATTGCCTGCCTGCAGTGAGCCAAGGGTGTTTGCTGGAGAAAGCAGAAGGCTTTGGGAACACCTCACCTTAATGGCATCCCCCTGTTTGAGAGACAGAAAGCTTATGGAGAGGTGGGTTTGTTTGGTGCGATTTTTATTTTACTTTTTCCAGCTCTGATTTTTTGTTCTGCCTCATTTGCATATTGTGTTTTTTCCAAGCTTCTCCATCTCCTTTCTTCCTCCGTTTTTTAATTCTCTTCTCTCTGCTAAAGATTGCTCCCTAACTCTCAAATGTCCCTCCCCCGCCTCACTCCCCCCTACTGCATTTTTCTTTCATCCTTTGTTCTTGATTGCTTGTGCCCGGGAGCAAAGAAAGGAAAAGGAAAGGATACCATCTCTGTGAAATACAGGAGAGAGAGAAAGGCAGGCAGGCAGGCAGGCAAAGTTGTCAGCCTGGCAGAGTGAGACTGAATCCATCTCAGGAACATGCCGCCCGCCTTGAACACATGGGATTCACTTCCTCCATTAAGCTGGCCGTGCCACACTGTGTGGCGCTGGTCCTGCCAGCCCTGGATGGGACTCCCCTGCAGAAATACTGCTTTTGGCATCTGCTGCTCTGGGAGAATGAACTGTGACTCAGGGACGGACCAAAATCACCTGCTGTGCCAGGTGCTGTTACTAGCAGTGTCCTGTGCACGGTCTGGTCCTGGTCCAGCTGTGAATCCAATGCCTCTCTCACATGGGAGTGTAGGTAATCACCTGAAATGTGTGCGCACACTGGCTGAAACATCACATCTCTTTCCTTCCAACTCCTCTCCCCTGCATCGGCAGTGCTACCATAATCTCTCAAAATCAACAGGCCATTACAGTCTGATGTAACTCAGTGAGTGCTCTGAGACAGAAATCCTGCAGTGTGCTTAAAAATCCTAATGTAGAAACACAGCACTGTCCTGCATCCTCCTGCCACCTCCTCTCCTGGTTTCTAGTGTAAAATCAGCATTGTTCTGTGTCTGCACATAGAGTTTTAGCTGAGCGGATTGCCAGGCTTCAGCTGGCATTTTATTCTCTTTCAGCTCTCAGAATCTCAAATAGAGTCTGATCTCTTCCTCTCACCCCAACCATCTCTCCTTTTTCCATTAGTTTTTTGGAGCCATGACTTTCAACTCCTGCCCTGGGAGAGCAGAGGTTGCAGGGACCTTGCAGAGGCCCTCTTTTTTTGTCCATTTTACCCATCTGTCCTGTCCCTTGCTGCTGTTGAGAAGACCCCCGTGGGTGGACTGTTCAGGTGGGGATGGGCCATGCTGGGTTTTGTACAGCAGCAATGTCTTTCTGCTATTTCCATTGTTTCCATAGAAGAGCTTTAGCTTAGATGTAGCCTTACATTTCAATCCTCCTCCTTAGTCCCCTCCCTGAAGTTTTTGTTGTACGCCGTGTTCCAGGCAGAGAGGACTCTGCCATGTAAGCCTTAGTGGGAAGCAGCGTCCTCTGTCCTGGTTCTTGCAGGTTATTCCTATTTCTTACAGGACTTTTCTGCATCTGAGGCCTAGGTTGCAGGTCAATGCACTGAGGTAGCCCAACCTTCAATGTTACATCCCACAGAACTGGATTTTTCATTATTATCTTGATTCCATTAGGTAATCATGAATGATGGGTGAAATTGAGTGAAATGCTTGCTGTGGGAATTGTGTCTACTGTCAGTGGTTCTTCCAAGGCTCTCACCACGGCATCTGGTCAAGAGGACTGTCCTATCATGGTTGATGTGTTGCTGCCTTATTGTTGATGAGGTGCTGTTGGTTCTCCTTTCTGACCTGGGCTAAAAAGGAGCACAAATGAGTCACTTGAGGTAGAATTCCAAAACTGGATGCCAGAGGATAACTGTATCTCATAGCTCCTCTCCAGCCTGCCTGCTACTTGAAGACACTGAACGGCTTATCAAAACCTGTAATGTGAGCTGCATCCTGAAATGTAAAGAAAACAGGTAGCTTTGCCATCTAGGATCTTGTGCATGGTGATGATGACTTGGTCCCCTTCAAGTGCAATCTCTTTTGCTTCTGTGATTGACTGCTGTTGACTAATTGCAGGCAGATGACCAATGCAGAAGGACTGGCAATGGTGCATTATCACTAGCTGTCAAAAAGAGCAGTTTGCAGAGTTACCTCCTCTGCCTTCAGTCCTAATGCAAAACTGTCCTTTATGGTAAGAGTAAAAATGACAGACTAGTGATGAAGTTTCTTGTTCAGGGGAACCATTTGGGGTTCTTGCCAGTGGTAAAAGTAGTTTCCCATTCATCACTTGCAACTTTTCAGTGACGGGGAGGGTCCTTATCTCAGTGGAACTTGAAGAAGCATGGGTTTTGCTTTGTACCCATGGTAGTAGCATCAGGGACCAGACACGCTGCCATGCTGCTTGGACCACTGGCCCATTTGGTCTGATACATTGTCTTGGATGCAGGGATGCCATCCAGAGGGACCTGGGCAGGCTGGAGAGGTGGGCCCAGGCCAACCTCATGAAATTCAACAAGGCCAAGTGTAAGGTCCTGCACCTGGGTAAGCACAATCCCAAGCACAAATACGGGCTGGGTGGTGAATGGCTGGAGAGCAGCCCTGAGGAAAAGGACCTTGGAGTCTGGGTTGATGAAAAGCTCAAC
>VWZE01000972.1:394839-413989 GCA_013396675.1 Eubucco bourcierii
ATTCTATGATTCTATGATTCTATGCTGGAGCTGGCTGTGATGTTGGAGTGTTTGTTGGAAAGTCTGCAAAGACTTCCCACTCCACTGTGGATGGTTAGAGCAATGACCCTGAGAGACCAGCCACTGCATTATGACTCTTGTCAGTTGGCTTTCATATATTTGAAATGTGAGAGGCTGTGATAGTTTGTTAACTGATTTCCTCTCTGACACTCTCGTGGATATTTTCACTATGGTTAGAAAAGTCTAACTGAATTGAGATATTAGCTGAGATTGTTTTTCTGGACTGTCAAAGCAACTCCATGTGCTTCTATCTTGTGGCCCCTGAAGCTGTAATTTGACAAGGTCTCTTTTTGGGTGGTGCCTACATCTAAGAAACTTCACTTGTCCTTCATGCCCAAGTATCTAGGGAACCTCCTGACAGAACTGTAGGCACTTGGAGATGACAGTGAGGCACCCCTCTGTTCATGCTTATCTGTACATCCAACCAATATGTTTTATAGCTGATGGGCCACTGGTCCCAGTTGCAGCATTTCAACTGCTTGCACAGCCTTAGCTTACCTGTTCTTTTAGTTTCCCTTCTCTTTACCCCTACCTTGCACTCCTTTAGAGAGAGCAACTTCTTCTCTGGCTTCTCTGGTGCAAAACGTTCTAGTACAACTGCATGGCTCTGGAAGAGACCTGCTGACCATCTCTGTTTTCTTGGTTCACTCTCACAATGCTCAGTTCATCTGAAAACACTTTTTTCCCTCTCTCGTCCCTCTTGGCATTTCTCTTCTTCCGTTGTAGATATGAGCACTTGAGCCAGTTGGGAATATTGATTAAATGTGGGTTTTTTTTTCTCTTTTGGAAAGTGTTAGTTTAAACAGTAATAAGTATCTGTCTAAGAAGCAGCATTTCATACGAGTTTCACAGGGAAAGGAATGTGATGTTGTCTGGCTGCCCAGAATATCCCTGTGTCTGCCAGCTTGAAGGCCCTCCTCTGAGCTGGAGCACAGCTTTGCGCCTGAGGTGACAGGCAGAGCGCTTGCTTGGTGGCTGTCCTTATGGAAACAGATCCAGCTTCCCAGTCACGCCTGGGGACAGTGAGAAGGGAAGGAATGAGCACCAGCGGCTTCAGAAACCAGCTTTGTCACCAGCAGCCAGGATCCAGCTGCGCCTTGGGCCCTTCCGTGAGGAGGTGGAGGAGAAGTTTGGTTTGTTTTTTGTTTTGTTTTCTGAAAGCTGTGCAAAGCTGTGTGATCTGCGGCGTAATTAAGGCATCCTCACATCTCTGTGACTTCGAAGCCGGTGTGTGATACATTTTTCCTAGAAAATACCATCCAAAGATGTAGGAGGGTGAAAGGGCAGCACTGGGTGGCAAGTTACAATCTAGGTACGTGTGGATATGGTGCAGTAAGTAATCGCTTGTCAAGCTGCAGGTTTGTATTAAGTGGTACTGGCAGTGCCGTGGATGTGGTATCGTTTACAATGTATACAACTCAGGGAAAGGAAAGAAGGTATGCCTAACACTGGAGGGAAGGTGCTGGACAAGGACTCAACGCACTGTGCTTCAAACCCAAACCTGCCTCTGCTTCTCTGCATGCCCAGAAGACAATGCACTGAAAGGCTCTGGGCATGGGGGCATGTTGTGAGGAAAGCTTGAACTCCTGAGTGAGCTGGAGGAAGTGAGGTAGATTGAAGAACCTGAGTGGAAGCAGGCTTGCACCTAATCTGTACCCATCACAATTTGGAGTTAAAATCTACAGCTCAGAGATGAGGCAATAATTGGGGTTTGGGATGTGGGTGTAGGAGTGTTAAGGGCATGGCTTTGTGGTGGGCTGAAGTAGCTACGGATCAGCATGGCTGCCAAATAGAACGGATGCAGTTGCCTCCTATATCGCTTGTTAGTTCTGCAGATGTGCTGTGGTAAACTAACTTAGGAAAACCAAACTTCTTCAGCCAGATCTAGTTGGAGAAATGTGCTGAGAGGGCAGGAGAGGCTTGTTTGCCCCTTCTCAGCATAAGTAAGGACTTGGATTGTCTCAACTTGTTAGCCGACAACTTGTTTTCAGCTTATTTGGCAAACTTGTCAGCCTCTCCTCTTTACCCTCTTCTGTTATCCCCAATTAATAGTGTTTCCCAGCTTCACAAGGGTGTGATGAAGGTATCGCAGGCTGAGAAATTATCAGATACAACATGCTTGTAATTGTGTACGTGTCTGAGAGGAAGAGAGAGCTAAGATGATAATATCTGCTGGTAAAACCTCTGTGGGGCAAGAAAGGGCATTGGCGAGGGCTGCTGATGGGAGGGAGTGAGCTGCCTTAGCATGGCCAGGTCCTTAGCAGAGCTTTCCAGCCCACTGCCCAGCCCAGTTGTGCAGACCATGCGTGACTCAGCCAAGCACTGCCTTGGTGGCATTTCACAGCTTGTCTGTAACACAACAGCACCGAAGCGCTGCCGCCCATCAATTCTGAAACTAAAGGGGGTGGCAGCAGTGGGCAGAACCCTATTGATTGTGCTGTAAATCAGAATGTTAAAGGAAAAAGCTGGATTTCCAGCAAAATTACAGGTCCATCTCTCACCTGATGCAGGCAGAAAGTTTCTGCCATCTCCTCTGAGCATACACCTTAGTACTTAAATCTTCTGTGCATAGGGGTAGTTGGTAGTCTGGGGTCTGAGTGCTAATTCTGTCAATATTTTGTACAGGCAAATGATGGGATTGCAGCAGGGCTGAATTAGGTCAGATGACAAGGCCAGAAGGTTTAGCCTTGCTTGAAAAGTAATCCTGAAGAGAAATGGGAGAAGTGGGCTACTGGAGCTAGAGTGAGCCAGTATAGGCAGGAGGTGGAACTTAATTCCTCTGCTTTTGGGATTGATGCCTGTTTTTGCAGCATAAGATGAAAATCTTCATCATAGGATTGTCCCTCTCCCTTTTGCAAGCAGTGAGTTCTGCACCTTTATATCCTGGAGACCACCCGGCTTTGAGAATTGAAAACTGGAGAATTTCCCAGGTATCAGTCAGTGAAAGGAGACAACTCCAGGAAGAGCAAAGGTGTTTCTCTGTGGTGGGATATAGCTGAATTAATGTGGAACAGACCGGAGCTGATGGCTGGATAATACAGCAGAGTTAGAGATTTGGGGCACGCAGTGAATTGCTGGGCAGGACATAGACAGATGGAGAGAGATCTTGGAGGGGGTCCCAAAATTACCCTATTAATACATTTGGGAGAATCATTGCTCTTCTAATCACGCATATGTTTTGGGAATGATCCAGAGGAGATTTCAAGAGAATCAGAATCACAATCTCATCTCTTTTTTTTTTTTTTTTTTTTTTTTTTTTAATGAAAAGAACCCAAATAAAACTGGACTCATTATTTTGGGGTCATTTTTATGTGCATTGAGAAGCTTTTTTTTAAAAAAAGAAAAGAAAATAAAATGAAAGAAATCTGTTAACTGTTAATACTTCTTGATTTTCTTACCCTTCCAGTCTAAAAGGAAATGTTTGCCAGGCTCTGGATCAAGTATAAACAGGAGTTCCACACAGATTCAGGACAGATGTAGAGGCAACCTGGGAGAAGTGGAATGGCAGGAAATTATGTTGGTCACAACTGAAATGCTCAGCATAGCCAAAGCACTTGAGCTAGTGAACCATTTTTACAGCACGTGTTGTCCCTCTGCCATAGGTTATTAATTTTTTTTTTATTTTTTTTTTTTTAAATCCAGGAGCAGATGGAGAAAACCTCTAGGGATGGGTTATTTCTCCTGTGACTGGAGAAGAGCCTGCACGTGCTCTGGGGAGAGGAGAGTCACACCTCTTGGTTTGCTGTGTCTGGGTTAGCAGGAAAGCTCCGTAAGGATCACGGCTGTACTGAATCCGTGTTTGTTTAAGGTGCTGAGGGATGCTGAGGTCAGGCGAGCTTCCTCTGCTGCAGTGGGGAGCTGTTATAATAACTGCTGTTTCTGCTGTTACAGGCCACACAACGATGAGGTATTTATTAGGCTAATGAGCAAATTATAATTCAAAGCTTCAGGATGAACAAAAAAAGAAATGTATGTTAGCTCCCAACTGGTAATGGTTGTAGGATCAGAGTTGCAGAATTCTTGAATTTCAAAGTTTTCCCAAGTGACCAGCGCTCAGATGAGACGCGGCTATGTACGACTGTGTGGTTACATTCTTCTGCTTGGAAATGTATGTGTTGTGGTCACAATATAGAGAATGAGGGAAAAAGCAGCCTTGCCTCATTTCCTGCCTTTTTCTATGTGAATTCTCATTCATAAAGCACAGAGAAGGCAATATTTTTGTGCAGTGTTTCTGAGGGGGATGGGGTTTTATTTTTGCCTCTAAAAGAAAATGCATAAAACTTTGCTCATGCATTCAAATGCAGCTGTGTTTGGTTTCTGGTGTAGAGGTCTAAGTGTGCATTAGAATATGACCTGCCCAGTGTACCTGTTTTTTATCACCTCTGTACACAGAGGGTGATTTTGTGTAAACTGTGGTGACCTGCTATCCACAGGCGGTTTTGGATTGCAGTTTATCTGGGCTGATTCCAAATGGTGGCCTCAAGGAGAAATGTTCTTTAATCATTTGAACCGGATGCTGCCTGAATTTTGGAATCTTGCAAATACGTTGCCATTTATGTAATAAATATAAAGTTAAAGAGTGTTTCTTTTCCTTGAGGAGCTCTTGACTTCATGAGCTTTTATTGTTAGCTGGTTGTTAGGGCTGAGAATTTGCCACTGACTCCCTCTCCCCACCCCAAAACAAACAAATAAATAGAACCATATGTAGTTGACTTCATTCTCCAAACAGCCTCTTAGGCTACTTCTTTATGAAATCAACAGCTCCTCTTTTTTCTGGTTCAAGTGTTGAGACATGCCAGACCACGGTAGGCTGCACATAGAACGAAGATGTTAGCCCTAGCAATGACTCTTAAGTCAGCTGTCGGCTCCATCCAATGTATCAGTCATCTTCCAATTGTTAAAGTCACTGCTACATGTTTTTCTTGCCTCATTCTTTGTGTGAAGTGAGCTGCTGTAGCAAAGGGACTTCAAATACATTCTTTGGTTGGGTTGTTGCTGTTGTTGGGGTTTTCTTCTTGTTTTGTTGTTGTGTCTTGGTTTGTATTTTTTTAATTTCCCCACTCTCCATGTAGAAATATTTAATAATAATTTTAATCATACTTCTTGATGTGCAGGCAAATGACATTATGTTTTTCAGTGACTGTTTCTGGCATAAATTTGATTGAATTTGTCGATGGCGCAATCCGGTTCTGATGATAAAAGGACCCGTGTATATATTGGCTTGATTCCATGTTTTATTCCGGTCAGTGCTACTGACTTCTCATGTGGTGTTTGCTCAGTCACTTGAATTTATCTTTTATTTTCATTAGCTTTGAAATCAGGGTAGCTCCTGGTAAACTCTCAAAGTTTCTCAGTTCTGGAGCCCTCAGCACAGGAAGGACATGGAAGTGTTGGAGCGGGTCCAGAGGAGGGCCACAAAGATGATCAGAGGGCTGGAGCAGCTCTCCTATGAGGACAGGCTGAGGGAGTTGGGGCTCTTCAGCCTGGAGAAGAGAAGGCTTTGAGGGGACCTGATAGTAGCCTTCCAGTATCTGAAGGGGGCCTACAGGAAGGCTGGGGAAGGATTATTTACAAGGTCCTGCAATGACAGGACAAGGGGCAATGGGCTTAAACTGGCAGAGGGGAGATTTAGACTAGATGTTAGGAGGAAGTTCTTTACAGTAAGGGTGGTGAGGCACTGGAACAGGTTGCCCAGGGAGGTTGTGGAAGCTCCCTCCCTGGATGTGTTCAAGGGCAGATTGGATGAGGCCTTGAGTAACCTGTACTAGTGGGAGGTGTCCCTGCCTATGGCAGGGGGTTGGAACTAGATGATCCTTGAGGTCCCTTCCAACCTTACCATTCTATGATTCTATGATTCTATGGTTTTGTAGCTGTTTCATATGGTTTGTCGTGGTAGAAAATGCACAAGATCCTGTTTTTTAGAGAAGGAGGGAAGCATCCTGTGAGCAAGTAGAATTAAGGTGAGAGTATGAAGGGGACCAGTAATACTGACAGAAGAAAAGGAAGAGGAAGTTCAGACCAAGAGGTACCAGAGGGAAGCTAGTGTTAAGCTTTGAGGAGTGTGGAAGATTATGCAAAGATAAGAGGAAAGGAGATGCTGCAGATCAAAGATGGAAAGGAAGTGAAGCACAAATGAAAGCAGTGGTTTGGAGAAAGAGGGGTTGAGTTGAGGAGTTGGAAGAAAGAAAAGGGAAGGAATAAGGAAAAGAATTTGTTCAGGTCAATTAGCTTTACAGGTAGCATTTATGTGTGTTTTACTTGTGAGGTATTGCCCTATATTTCTAATTTGGGGCATAATGATGCTTTCTTCTTTTTTATAAGCATCTGACCACTATGTATTAAATAGTTTGGGGTAGGAAGACCTCTAATACTGAGGTCATACTGGTATATGGTAGCACCCTCCTTTCCCTAGAAAATAGCACCTTGAATTCTTAAAAGTGTTAATGGCTTGGCATGGTCCCCTGCTAGTTTGTTCTGTGTTGTAGATGAGAATTTCTAACATGTAAAACATTTAAGAACATCAACAAAAAGTAACTACATAAAGATTCTTGTGTAGGGATTCTTTTTCTTTTACTCTTCTGAACCTGATTTAACTCTGTGCCAAATCATGCCTCTGGTTTTGTTTGTTTGGGTCTTAGTGGTGCGTCTTGTTTGGATCTTTTCCCTACTGCTCTGCATATGAGGAAGGAGTGGTGAGGAGAAGGGATGCATTGGAGATGATTTGCAGTGACTTGTTTGGAGAAACCAGAGGAGGTTGGCCCACGCTGGATTGAAACAGAGCTGGCTGTTGCTATTGTTCTGGCAGACCACGTGGTTCAGCCACAAAGCAGCTGGTTTTCCAAATTAATGTTTAAAACTTCCAGTTTTTGAAAGATACCAGTTTAAAACATAATGATGCACAATAAGGCATGTTAATACTGGTCCTTTGAAGCTACGTGAAGATGAATCCTTTGAGAGTTCTCCCAGTAAAAATGTTGTGTGTTTTCTCTCACCGGACCAGTATGTTGAAGTATAACCTTTGGGTCTCACATAGGATTCTGCAGTGATTAATTAGGCAGAGGAAAGTAGAGAAATCATCTCACTTCTGACTGCAGCACTAGTTTAAAAACTTGCGGAAAATAAAGGCAATTGCTGCACTCCTGGGTTGTAAGAGGAGGTGAAGATAGAGCAGCTGCATTCCCTAGGGCCCAGGTTGGTGTTCATTGACTAGCAGCACTCATGCTTCTGCTACAATTAATAAGGAGAGACGTGTTCCTTAATGCATGGTGGTTGTCTGTAGGAGCCAAAAGAGACTTTCTGGAGGTTCTGCTGCCACCCATCAGCATCAGTGTGGCACTTGGTAGATAGTTGGTGCTGTAAGCAGTGTCAGTGACTGGTTGCAGGACGTGGCATCCTGAGTGGGATGGAGCAAAGGCCCCACCAGACACAGCAGCTCCTGTATTTGGCTTTTATCTCCTGCTTCACCATCAGCTCATCTCCTTCAGACAGTGACAGTCTTGTGAAATCTTCCAGGAGCTGCAACGTTTGTCTCCCTTGAAACTTGGAAGTGCAGGGGACCTGGGGGAAGAGGACTGAATATTTTTCTTGTTTTAGGCTTTTATTTGCCTGTGGATTTTCCCTGGAGAGTGCAGAGCTCAGTATTTCAGACTGGTTTTTGCCTTCAAGAAATTCCTGTGAAATGATCAGAGGATTTGAGGGTCTGTGAGATGCTTCTGTATTTTGAGTCCTAATCACTTAGGTGAAAAAGAATAAGTAAATTATATATTGAACTGCTAACTGGTGCTGAGGCCTGGTGGTTTCCATGGCAACTGGGCTGGAAATAGCTGCCTGTGACATCACCAGCACGGCACAGGTAGAGTCGCATCCCACCGCTGTTTCCCCCTGAAGAAGTGAGCGAGGCAAGCGCAAACACCTTGACACTGCAATTAACATATGCAAATATCCCAGCCACCCCTGCTACCTGCCCGTCGCAGGGCTACACCGAGTTCACCCTGCCCACAGCACAGGGATCCCAGCCCTCTCGCCAGGTGCTAGGGGAGTTCGGATCTCCCGACCCCACACCTGCCCTCTCCGTGTTGTCTGCATTGGGATGCAGAGCTGTGGGGTGAGGCCTTTGAGTCTCGTGGCCAGTTTGCGGGGCTCAGGTCTTCTCTGCCAGTGCCCAGCGATGCCCGAGTTGCTCCTCTAATTCATCTTACAGCTGCAGTATTGCATGTGAGAGGAGAGATTCTAAACAGCTGAGCTTGGACACCATTTCTTCTTTCTGGAGATGGATAAAAAACCTGGTAGGTTTAGTCTTGGTCTTTTTTTTTTTTTTTTTTTTTTTTTTTTTTTTTTTTTTTTTTTTTTATTTTTTTTTTTTTTTTTTTTTTTTTTTTTTTTTTTTTAAATAATTTGGTTGGTATAATATTTTTGTTTTGTTGTTTCCTGGATGATTTGGGTTTATTTTCTCCTTCTCTTTTATCTTTGAAATGCTGAGAATGTAAACTCTGGTCTTTTCTGACATTGCTGAAGGACAGGTGGGAGGTGTGAATTAATCTATGCGTGTGAACATTTAAAACATTAATTAAAGGGGTTGATGTGGTGAATCTTTAACAAAGGCCTTCTTTACTCAAAATACTACTTGTTGAAGCCAAGACATTTTAAGGAAAACAGATAACCAGCCTGTTTCAGCATGGTCATTTGTCTACCTGAAGGGATAGGTGTGTCACACTCCTGTGGGACTGGGACTGTGACACCTTGGAGCCTGGGTAGACAATGGCCAGGTGGAAGTGAAGAGTAAGTTGCTGTTCAGGTGTGGAATTTAATATCCTTTAGCCAGCAACAACAAAAAAGGCCCACCCCACTGATCTGAAAAAAAGCTCTACACATGATCAACACACAGTAGATGCAGTACTTCCTTCTGCACATTTTCTGGTGTTTGTATTCAATTTAGTTTTAGTTGTCCCAAGTGATTGCATTTCCAATGTTTTCCTGAGAAGACGAGGCCATATGCCTCCCTGTTAAGGTGATTTGTCCTCTTTTTTTCCCCATGCAGCAGCAAGCCCATGTTTTTCCTTACTTGCTTTCCACTGGACCTGAGCATAGTCCAGATACTGTTGAATGATTCTCTTTTTCATTTGTGCCTGTCAGAGGTTTGTATAGTGTTTAGTTCCCAGCTCATTGGCCATTGCTTAGCAAGCTCTGAGGTTTAGTCCTTGTGTCTGTAAATGGTTTTCTAGTTCTTGGCAAGGTGCTTGCTACTCTTCTGCAACCTTCCAGTTTGTTGTGAATTTTGGGTCAGGTTTAGCCCAGAATTAAATACCAGCTTTCAGATGTGGTTGCAACCAAAACGATTTGGAACTTGTCATCTCTAGAAATTGTTAATATTGCAAGCACATGCAGCAGGCACAGCTATTTGCTTGCAGCTGTCCCCACCTGCACATAAAAATAGTTCTGTTACAAGTGTCGTCTGCAGGAGACCAATGCATCCTTCATCTCCTGTGGCTGCATCATTGCAATGACTGTCATCAGAAGATGCCGATGTTTCAGTTGTGGTGGTTGGCTCTCTCAGAAAGGATCTCATACTGCCTCTTCCCTTTGGTCAAAAGAGATGCACTGTGGGTGATGTTTTACATTTAGATGTAAATGCTTATCTGTCATATAGGCATGAAAACATTCAGTGTTTGTAATGGGAAAATGACACAGGGCAATGAATAGAGATTTTTATTAGGTGCCGTGGCTCACTGGGTGTCGTTTGCTGATAGTGTGCTGCACAGACCACCTATTATACTTCAAGGCCAGTAGTGACCTGTGAGCCACAGTTTGGGTGATGCTGTTCTAGAGCCTTATCTCTACTAGGAAGAGGAAGACAAATGATGCATAGTTTATTGTCTCATTGTAAAACTAAATAATATTGTGGGGCATTGGTTGTTGTTGTTGGGTTTTTTTTGTTTTCATATCGGGAGTTGATTCTTGAGTGTGCTGCAGCTCTGTTTCTGCTGCCAGAGATAGAGTAACTGTCCTGATCTCCTCAGCGTAGGTGCAGATAAATATACTTGGAACTGCATAAGATTCTTACCTTTATCATGCATCTCCTTTGGATGCATATCCAAGTATTAGTAGCTCCTTTTTCATCTTTGGGTGGACTACTTAAATCATTCACATTGTTGTGGTTTCCAAGGGGTTTTTTCTTCACCAAATCCTTGGTTTGCAGGGTTTGCCATTGAGAAGTCAGTAGATACAAATATGAAAAAGAGGAAGATCTCCAAACCCTTACTGACAAAAGGGAAACCTTGCAACGCATTTCACTGCTGCCTTCCCTAGCTAGATGTGTTACCACTAGTGAAGAGGCAGAAGAGTGTAAGATCATGGCACTGGAACAGGTTGCCCTGGGAGGTCGTGGATGCTCCCTCCCTGGAGGTGTTCAAGGCCAGATTGGATGAGGCCTTGAGTAACCTGTACTAGTGGGAGGTGTCCCTGCCTATGGCAGGGGCTTGGAACTAGATGATCCTTGAGGTCCCTTCCAACCTTACCATTCTATGATTCTATGATCTGTGGCTCATTAGAGGCAACATCAGACTTTAGAAGAACTGAACAGCTACCACTTGTGGCTTCTGAGTAGTTGTGAACCTGGACTACAATCAGCACTTCTGTCTCAAGGAATCTAATGCTATTAACACTTATAGTGTTCCTCAGTGTTTTCTGACACCTCTTACCTTTTATGCCTCTCTCTTTCAGAAGGTGAGCTCTTTGGGCCAGAAATGGACAGTTGTGTCATACAGGCATATTGACAGGATGAGATACAGAATGTTCCCATCAGAGTTGTTGGCAGATGTGTCTGTCAAGAAAGATTTGGTGGCGTGTATTAGGATAATGAGCAATGGGAGGATAAACTATGACTTTTCACTCCTTGTCGTCTCTATCTTTCTCTCAATTTACGACATACAAAAAAGAGAAGCTGCTACTCTGTTGCTAGCTGCATGATGCATAGTTCTTGGTCTCTGCAGATGTCGTGTATAAAGTCTGCAGTGAGTGGTATTGCTTGGGAAGGCTGAGACTATAGGGGTTTATTGTCTTTTGTGGTGAGGCTTGCTCAGGTCTCAGTGTCTGCAATCTCCAGAATTAGACAGTTTGCATTTGGAGTTGGAACCATCATTGATATCATTGGTGGGGCCTACTGGCTGAACCAGCTGTTTATGCATCCTAAAAACATCACTTTGTCTTTCTTTTGCCACAAGGTAGGTGAGAGAGGCAACAGGACTGAGTGGAGGGCTCAGGGAGTGAGAAGGATAGAGGAAGCGTTGGGGACAAACTTCATGGCACGAGTCTGGAGGGCAGGAGGCGTTGGGCCCCGTTTAAAATGGCTGCCGCCGCATTCAAGAGGCCATTTTAAGTGCCTGTTATCCTGCTCTCGCTTAAGGCTGTAATTTGAATGAATGTGGAGCCAACAAAAATGTTAGATTCCAGTACAAATCTGTTCTGATTTGGGGATTCATCCGAGTCCCAACAATGCGTAAAGTACTGCGGGATGAGAGGTGATATATTGTGGAAATGTAAGATATGAATTTTATATTTATTACTGACTTGGCAGGGTGCTTTTCACATCACCATTCTGGTACAATTTTGATTAGATTTTTATGCTGAGCATCGGAGAAACACTACTCGTGTGTACGTAATTCTCTCTCCCTTTTGTGCTTCTCTTCTCTGATAAGGAGAACTTGGTGCTGATGAAAGAGACAGGGTTGACAGTCCTTGCACTGTAACAATACAGTTTAGACAATGACAGTAAAAACTTCCTCTGCCAGGTTGGACAACATGTGTTGACAGGGAGCAGAGTGCCATTAGCAGCAGGAGGAGAGGTAAGTTTCTGTGCCCTGCCCAGTTCCTGACCTGTGCAAGAGTTTGGAAAGGTGATGGTAGCTTCCATGATGCTGACACATAGGGGGGACCTGTTCAGTGGTTCCCAGTCCATGTGTTGCTCTCATTTGTCACAAATTGTTGTTTTGTAACGGATTGTGTTTACTCCCAGCGTGTGCTGGCTCTGAACTAGCACTGAAAGCAGATAAAATTCATCTGCAGATGGAGTGCTGTCTGTTCTCTCACAGGTACTTGTTTTCATTAAATGGGTAAACATCAGGAAAATACCCTTCTCTGTAGACATCCCTTACACAGTCAGGGTTCTGGGGCAGTGGTAAATCTGCTGTGTATATTTATATTCAGCTATTTATACCACCTTTGTCTTCTGTATAGAGCTTTTTACAAGCATCGATGCATGTATTCTGCTTTCCTTTGTGTCAAAACTAGTAGCGTCCCCATTTTATAGCTTCATAAAGAACTGCATTGTGTGGTTTGAGATGGTGCCGAAGGTCTGCATCCAAACTGGGAGCCAGAACCCAAATTTCTGGGATTCTCAGTTTGGTGTCCAATACCCAGTAAGAATGAGGAAGAAGACAGGATGACTTTTGTGCTTATTTAAAGATGTATTTGCATATGTTTGTGTCGAATCTGCTTTTGGAGATGAACAGCTTCAGTGTGGCATTTTTAATTAGAATAATTGTCTTGAGAAGGAGCTTAGAGGGATAAAAATGTAGTTTTTTGCCTCTTCACCACAAACAGCATTGCAGTTGTACTGTGGAAATGCATTTGGCTTGTGGCATTTGGCGGAACCAAAAGGTTTGACTCAATCTGATCTTGGCAGAGCAAATGTATGAACAGACAATTGCCAGCAAGTTGATTTAACATGACAAGGTTATAAGTTGTCATCTGGGTTGTAGTAGTTTGAATCTGTGGTCCTTCTCCATTGCAGTAAGTAGTAAAATGTTTGCTTATGGCATCAGAATGTTGGTTAGTTCAGGGTTACTGTGAGTCAGCAGGCAAATGGTAACTTGTTAGTCATGGTAACTCACTCGCTCGCTTCTGTTTTCATGTCTTGGACTAATTTTGGTGGGTAGCTGTTGTCAATGGAGGGGCAAGGGAAAGGACGAGCCTGGGAGTTACCTGGTTTTAATCACTCTTTCCTTGCTGGTTTCATGGATGCAAGCAAATCTGCCTGCAGACCTGTTGGCAGGTTGGATTAAAAAAATGCAAAAAGATTTGTCTGGATCTAAGTTGCTGACCTGCTGAAGGAAATTTTCACCTTTGTCACAGCTGCCTTATGGCAGCACATGGAGAAGGCGTGAAGTGATGTTACATGGATTAGTAGTTCAGTCCCTCCTACAGCTGGAAGATTGGCTTTTTGTAGGAAGAATCTTTCCCTTGTTGAGAGCCAAGCTGGCCTTTCAACCAGCCAGCATTAGCCCATAACTTTGCATTATCCAGCACTGATTGTGTGAAGTTGGGTGTCTCCAGCCTACACAAAATGAACTCAAAATCCATGCCCAGCCCCTGGGTGGCAGATCACATACTCACAGAATGACAGGGCCTGGAAGGGACCTCCAGAGATCATCTATTTCAACCCCTCTGGTAGCACAGGTACACCTAAATTAGGTTGCACAGGAATGTGTCCAGGTGAGTTTTGAAAATCCCAAGAGAAGGAGCCTCTACAACCTCAGTGGGCAGCCTGTTCCAGTGCTCTGTCACCATTAAAGAATTTTCACTATAAACCCAACTAAAACCTCCTGTGTCCTTTGTACCCATTGTCCCCTTTCCTATCAGTGGGGACCACAGAAAAGAGCCCAGCCCCATCCTCATGACCTCCATTCTTTAGATATTTGAATGCATTTATAACATCCTTTCTCAGTCTTCTCTTTTCCAGGGTAAAGATTAGATCTTCTACCCAAGCTCTAAAACTTTAAATAGACCATACTGGGGGCTCGCCTTTCCAGGAGGAAACTCTGCTTGCAGTGTAAAACCACCGTGCACTTACACTTGTTTATACAGGGAGGTTGATGTGCAGTAAGCTGGAGTGAGAGTTTATGGCTCCCTAGCTGTTCTGGACTATTTTGTGTGGGCATTTTTCATACCCAATTAAGAGCTGAGCTGCTCGCTCCAATGGTGTTCATCGGGTAAGAGTGGCAGTGGCGTGAGTGGGTGTGCAGTGCCTGAAGTGCTGCCCATTCTAAGCCCAGGTTATTGCCCCCTTCCCAGGGTGAATAAGCCCTTGGGTAATGTTTATATTTTACAGGAGGTCATGTGTGGTCAGAGCAGCAGCAAAATGATGGGGTGAGACTGAGGAGCTGTGTGGCCAGCTTGACTGTGAGCACCGCATCAGACACAGCTGGGACCTGACTGGCATAATCATGCTGTGGGGACAAGGTGGTAATGCAAGTGGAAAGCAGTGTTACGGTGAAAGAGGCAGCATCCCAGAGACCAGAATAAGGGGAGCTCCTGGATCCAGCCGCTGCAAGGTGGTGCCAGTGGGATCTTGCCTTTCCTCTCCTTTGCTCTGCAGTGGCCTTGGCAGAGCCCACCAGCAGGCTGCCGGTGCTCGGTGCGGGAAGGAGAGCAAGGGCTTGCCGCGGTGGAGTGCAGACTGGCAGCCGAGCAGCTTCACCTCTGCCCCGCCGGCTCTCGGCAGCCCTTCCTGGCTGCCTGCTGCCTCTCCCCAGCTGCCAGCCCCCTGCTCAAGGGCAAGGGCAGGCACAGCCCATCCTCTCCTCAGGCTGGAAGCAGGGAAGCGAGGGGTGGGCTGCAGAGAGGATCAGGTCCCTCGGGCCCTGCTCCGCCCTGGCAGAGCGGGCGGCCTCCCTCGGCTCCCCGTGTCAAGCGCGTGTATAAGCCTGCGCTGGTCTCCTGGACACCTTCCCGGTGAGTTTTCCAGAGAATGACTACAGATGAAATGCAATTAGACACAGATGGACGGGGAGTGGGGGAGGGGTGGAAGAGGAGGCGAGTCAAAAATGGGGGAAGGGGAGCGATTAATTGCGAGGCCATGAGGCAGGAGCGGCGCGTGTGAGAGGGACGAGTGCGAGGGGCAGAGGTCCCCATTGGGAGATGCTCGCTGGGCCAGGGCCGGGAACCTGAGGAGGTCTCTCTGCTCTCAACTGCTGCCGCCGCCGCTGTTGTGGTGGTTGGAGAGCCAGAGGGAAGCAGCAGGCGTGTCTCAGGGATGATTAATCATGTATGGCAGCAGTGAGGAAGGAGGACGCGGTGCACACACAGAGACCAGCACCTCCCCTACCCCTGTGCGCCTTTGGCTCACTGACAGCAGTCTTTTCGGCTCTGAAATCCTGCCCCAGAGGAGGACAGGCAGAGGGGAGACTGTGTTTCACCTGAGCCAAGAAAAGTCTCTGTACCCACTTGTCCTCGAATCCTTATGCACCCCATCCTCTGGGAGCTTTGAGACTCAAGAAACTTAAATCTCCTGGGTTTGGGGATGAATGAAAAAAATGCGAAAGCAGGGAATTGAACTAGTCCAGGTGGGAGGTGAGGCAGACCTGATTGAAAGTTTAATTAGCGAGGTGCATGGAAAAAATAAAAATGGGTTTGGCATCAGCAGGCTGTGAGTGCTTCCCAGTTGGAGAGGTGGGGACAGGGCACAGAGCATTCCAGGTTGGTGCAGGTGTCTCTTTGCCTCAGGACTTGTCAGTCTCCTCTACCTCCACTCCCTGAAAAGAAACGAGATTTAAATATAAATTGGTCTCTCTTTGGGGGAGCGAGTTTGATTTTTAAGTCTCCAGGATTTGACTTCTTAATGCTTTGAAGAAAAACTGAAGAATTAGAAACATGTGAGTTTTTTTTCTTGTATGTGCAATTTTTTGAGGGATCCACGTCCTGCATAGGTAAAGAACCAGAAGATGTGAATATCAGAAACTTTCAAAGTAGGAGACTTATGGTTAAACCAGGATCCCTGGCAGACTTGCAACTTTTAAGCAGGCTTCCTAGTCTAATGGCCATTACCTCTGGTGGTCTTCTTGCAGATCTTCCCCTTGCAATTTCCTCTCACAGTTTCTTCTGCAAGTAGCTGAAAGTTTCCCCTTTTCTCTACATCCCACATCAAAGCTAAGGCTATACACTTCCCACTGTCACTGTCATTTACAGTGGATGTTGTCAAGGTGTCCATACTTCTTCCCCTTAACCTCAAAGAATCCTCTTCTTTCATGGTCTGTAACAGTTCTTTTGGGGAGCTTTGGACTGAAAGAAAGTACTTTATTATATTTTCTTGCTCTTTATTTCCCTTTGCTCAGGATTTTCTTGATGCTGTCTTCTGTCAGAGGTGGGATCTCTCAGCTAATTTTTGTCGAGTTTCTCGCATGTGCTGCCTTTATGTTCATCCCTGCAAGATGGCTAGAGAGTGTTGGAAACAGCTCTATGTTTTCCATGTGCTGCTTCCTTGTGCAATGCAGAGTAGTGGCCAGGATCTGCAATGTACTAATTTCTTTATCCCCCGCCCCGCTTTCTTTTTCCCTTAGTGCTGCTAAGTGTAGCTAAGTAATATTTCACAGATCTAAATATTATCACAAAATAAGAGCGGAGCACACAAATTGTATAGAGGCAGAACTGCAGGACTTTGTCTCTCTGGACAAAGTTAAGTTCATTGTGAAATGTGTGCTGCAGAGATATGGAAAACTGGGGTACAGCTGATGAAGTTGGAAGTACCTTTGAAAGGTAGTTTTGGGATCCTTGGATTAAAAAAAAAAAAAAAAAAAAAGAAAAAGGCAATGTAGTTTTCTAAGCAGAATTGAAACATGTTGGTGGCATCAGAAGCTGACAAAGCTGAGAGCTGGAATAAATACTTAATGCTCCTCCCTGTGAGACCTCTGCTCGCAGCCAGTAGTCATGGAAAACAGGACAAAACAGATGCGGATGCCTGAGCCAGTGAATAGTGCCCCTTTATTCATTGCTGTTATGAAGTGAGGTGTTTTCCTCTCCTCACCAAATTGGCGAGCTTCCTTTGTGGTGTCAGTGGCCTGGGGTGGTGGCAGCAGGAAAGTGCTGGAAGTGCTGGAAGCAGCTGGCACGCTGCACCCACACCAGCCCAGTGGATCTAATTTGGGGATTTGGGCAGCATAATGAGCTCCTCTGCTGAGACTGTGTGGAGGGACATCTCTACCTTGCCTGGAGGGGCTATGTCTACCCATTTTGAATGAAGGGACCAAGAGCAGGCAAAGGAGTGAGAGGCTGTCCATACACTCGGGGCTGGTACAACATTGGTGTGTTCATTTGAAGCTCTTCCTGAGGTGATTTTAAGAGCAAGCAGTGAAGGACAGGGCAGCTTGTCCTCTGTCACCTCCTTCACATCCACTGAGGGGCTAATTGGAGCAGGGGGCTTGGGCTGAGGCTTGCTTGGCTGTATACTTGATTTAAGAGAAGAGAAGAAAACCAGGGACAAGAGAATATAACTCGCTCACTTGGCTGGCAGATGGGCAACAAGAGGAACACGTTGCTAATTAATGTGAACTATTGATCACATTTGGACAGAGGTGATGCTGTAATGGGGAGCAATGTCCACCTTTGTGCCATTGGACCATCCAGAGAGATATTTAGCCTCTTTTCAGTCCCCAGGGGTCATTTTGCCAAGTCCTTCAGCTTTGCACTGCCCTGCAGCACCAGCACTGGTGGCAGTGGAGGTGTCCCCGGGGACTATAGCTTGCCAGACTCCCTCCATCTCAGGCAGCACCTTGGGGTAGCCTTGGTCCCTCCCCTGCCTGGGGAGGCTTTCTGACAGTGTAAGAGGAGCCTGCAGAGGATCTGGGGGCTGGCTGCCAGGCTGCATTTAATTCCCCCAGCTGGCAAACAGGAGGCCTGTGTCGGTTGCCGGGGCAATGGCGGGAAGCTGTGTTAGTTTAATGAAGCATTGGGAAGGCTGCTGTTTATTTCAGGGGAGCCAGGGCGCTCTCGCCTGCCAGGATGCTCCCCTGGGGTGGAGGGGCGGCTGCCAAAGGGCTTCTAGGCCCTGGCTGCCACACTCTTTCCCTTGAATGCTGCCCTTGGCCCTTTCTGGGATGTAGAGGCCAGTGCTGGGCCATCCCTCAGCACATGGTGTCTGCCTGCTCCACTTTCACTCAAGCCCAGTGCGTTCAGTGCTGTACTCTCAGACTTGTCCTCCTCCAAAGCCCCTACCCCTTCTCGAGGAAACTTCCTCTGCCTCACTTCTTCCTTGAAGGACTTAGTCCTTGCCCCACGCAGGTCCCTCCTTTCCCCAGTGCTGAGATGCCGGGATGGATGGATGCTTCTTCCCCTTCATTGCCTGCCTTGGGTGCAGTGGTTACTGACTGGGGTGTTGAAAGTACTGTCTTGATTGAAGCAGATGAAGATTTGAAGGATCGGTGTTTTCATAGTAAAGGTGACCTACAAAGGAGGGCAAGAAGGAGAAGGGGGAAAAGGGAAAAGAAAAAAAAAAAAAAAAGTCTTGCATTTATGCCCCTTTTCCTTTTATCATTGAAAAAGGACCAAATGTGGGGCTTGGGCTTTTTTATCCTTCTTTGCTTCTTTTCTTCCCAGCATGTTATTTCAAGTACAAAGGGATTTCTGGTCTTGTTTAACCTCTGGGGGAAGGGGGGATTCGATGGACAACTCAAGCCTTAATAGGCTTATGACTATTCAGATAAAACTTCATTAACTGATTATTTAAAAAATAAGCCTTATTCAGACCTGTTAAAAATCAGTGAAGTGTAAATGGGTGTGAACAAACAAATACTAGGTTGAGAGCTTGTTTGAAAGTTCAGTAAGCTGTGTCCATTTAATACAAGGCTAAGCAAAAGCCTTTCAAGCCACAGATCCATGAATTTTCAGGGGGAAAAAAAAGGCAAAATAAGACTGTTGTCTTGCAAAGGAAAAAAAAAAAAAAGATGCCACCTTTCATATATGAAAAAAAAAATGGATGTATTTGGTAAAGAGATGTAAACAGAAATGCACCTGATTTTTCTTCCCCTTCTCCCCTCCCCCCGCCCCTTTTTTTGTGTTTTCCATTTAAAATGCCGGATAAACAAGCACTGTCCTGGATGGCGCTTCTTCAGCAGGTGTAGCAGAGCCTCCCCTTGTCCTGCAGAGCAGCTTTCTGCATCAACCGCTGCAGGACCAAATTTCCGTGTGTGTGTGTGTGTCCCCGCTCCCCAAATACAGCGGCACGTTACCCACCCCGTGCCTGCGTGCGCTGCTGAGGCGGCAGCATCCTGCGGGGGTTGCTTTGCAGGTTGCCTGTGCCAGCCCTGCCATGTGGATGGAGGAC
>VWZE01000972.1:428846-445162 GCA_013396675.1 Eubucco bourcierii
TGCTCCCTCCCTGGATGTGTTCAAGACCAGGTTGGATGAGGCCTTGAGTAACCTGTACTAGTGGGAGGTGTCCCTGCCTATGGCAGGGGGTTGGAACTAGATGATCCTTGAGGTCCCTTCCAACCTTACCATTCTGTGATTCTGTGAACTCCCCTGCAGTCAGCAGGGACACCTCCAACTAGATCAGGCTTCCCAGGGCACATCAAGTCTGTTCTTGTATGTTTCCAGGCATGGGACTTCGACCACATCTCTGGGTAGTCTGTCCCAGTATTTCACCACTCTCATTGTGAAGAACTTTCTACTTATGTACAACCTAAATCTACCCTGCTCCAGTTTCAAACCATTGCCCCTTGTCCTGTCACTACAAGCCCTTCTAAACAGTACCTCCCCAGCCTTTCTGTAGGTCCTCTTCAGATATTGAAATGTGGTTATAACATCTCCTCAGAGCCTTCTCTTCTTCAGACTTAAATAGCCCGAGTTCTCTCAGCTTATTTTTGTAGGAGAGTTGCTGCAGCCCTCTGATCATCTTGTGGCCCTCCTCTGCACCCACTCCAGCAGGTCTATGTCTTTCTTGTGTTGGGTGTCCTACAGCTGGACACAGTACTCCAGGTGAGGTCTCTCACCAGAGAGGCAGAATCATCTCTCTTAATCTGTTGGCCGCGCTTCTTTTGATGCAACCCAGGATGTGATTTGCCTTCTGGGCTTCAAATGCTTTTAGTTGGCTCATGTCCAGCTTCTCATCCACCAGTACTCCTAAGTCCTCTTCTACAGGGCTGCTCTTGATCTCATCATCCTCCAGCCTGTATGGCTATCAAGCATTATTTCCCATGTAATACCTATAGGCCATCACTAGCAGAGATAGGAAATGCTACTAGTGTGCAGCAGACTAGAGATACAGGTATTTAAGTATGCAGATTAACTTATTTTTGGTCCTTTGAGAAATATTTTACTTGTGAATGTTAGTTGTCCTGGTAGCTTTGTAGTGCCCTTTTAAGCATTTTACATAAGTTTTTTATGCTGCAACTTAATTTTGAACATTAGGTAAAACCTTCAACAAGGTTATATATAAATAAGCTATGTTCTCATGTATTTGTATACACAAAAGGTTTATCTTAAGGTAGGTCTAACTTAACATAGAGTGCTCTAAACACTCTTACTCTATAAATCTGCATAAAGGATTGACCTCAACTGACATTTTGCTTCAAAATAAGAAAACATACAATGGAAAAATCAAAATTATAAAAACCTTATCGAGTTCTACCACTCCACTACAGCTTTTATCACAGTCCTGGATCCCCAGAGGAAATGCTGCTCCAACCAATCTCTTAGCATTCCGTGGCAGTGAACAAGATAAAGGCTGTTTATGACTAGAGGAACCTCAGGGTTTGTGACAGTGAATGTGGTGTTGGAGCCTCTTCTCCAGGCGAGGGAAGTGATGACCTCCACCTCCTGCATGCCTTTGCAAATGGGCAGCAAGCGCTGAGGAGAGCAGGGGCATACCTACTGTGAGAGCGCGCAGGAAGGCAGTTGCTGTGTGCTCCAGCTGCAATTCCCAGCTAGCCTTCGCAGTAATCTCATCTAGAGGAGAGAAGGCATGGATCACAGCAGAAGGCTTGCCTCTAAAAGGAGCCATCATCTCCAGAGTCCAAAGAGGAGCAGAGGACCAGGCAGATCCTTCCTGGGTGCTGCACAATTGCCTGGCAGGTAGCTTGGGAGCTCCCAACACCCAGAAATCGTTAACTTGAAAGACAAATGGTCTTTCAATAGGAGCACATCTAATTGTTATCTGCACCGTTTTTTTCCCCCCAGACTATTGCCATGGTTGCAGTCTTACCTGGATGTGTTTTCAGCCAGTCTCCAAATTATTTTTGACAGATAATGTGTGGTACAAGATTAAATGGTCTGTATTTGTTTTTCACAAAGAGCAAATCACCTGTGGGGAGCCATCAGCAGAGTTGTCAACTGGCTGTGCTTACGGTCCTAAGCAGTTCATTGCTTTTTGGGATGAGCAGTAAGCAGGGGCCTTCTTTCAGAGAAAGGCTTGCAGAAGATCTGGGGAACAAAGATTGGTAAACAGGGTGGTTATTGGAAACTGTCAAACGTGCCAGGAACTGTGAAGTTCCTGGCAAAGCAAGTTTTAAATGATACTCAAGCATTCTCTGCCCAGCACTTAAAGCTTCTCGGGCTGCCAGCCTCCTGCCTTTTCACGTGAAATGCTCTGAGTGGCAGATGGAGGAAACTGTAGTGTCATGTAGAGCTGCCTTTGCTGGCATGCTGGCTTAAGTGAAGGAGATGATGAATTGACAGGTGCTGCATTCTTGCTCTCAAGCTGCCCCCTCCACCAGGCTCCTTGCCCCCTCTCCGAAATTAAACCCAAAAACTAGAGACTGTTCTTTTAAAAAAAAAAAAAAATTGCAACTCGTTTCTTCAGTGCAGAAGTACAATTACACGCGCTGGACTCTCAAATTTAAGACTGAAGGGGAACTCGGAAAGGCTGGGTGTATTGCTTCTGACTGCCTAAGCAGTACTGGACTTCCAGAGCGCAGCGGCGATCCCGCCGGGCACAGCCAGGCGTGCTGCGGCAGGGAGGCGAGCCCTCGCACTGCCGGTACCCGGCGCCGGGCACCGCGAACCGGGCCTCCCTCAGCCTCCATGTTGTGTCCCGAGCTTCCCGCGGCTCTGCTAAGGCATCGCCGTTTCGGGGCCTGCCTAGCCCCAGCATGCGGCCTGACCGCCGGCTCAGGATGTGCTGCAGGGCTCCAGGCCGGTCAGTAAGGAGGTTTCCCAGCCTCACAGGGAACCCTCCCGGGTCGGCAGCAGCTGCCTGTCTCCTGCCAAGGAGGAGTCTGGGCGGTGAGGAGTGGCGGTTCTTAAAAGAACTCGGCGGGTGGGGAGAGGCAGGTATTTATTCATGAGAACACCGAAATGGAAACTACCCCGGTCCTTTCCTTGAGAAAGGCGGAAGGGGGCCCGGCTCCCAGCACTGCTCTGCTTCTGGTGGGATGCGCTGACTTCTCGCACTCAGCGGCAGTTGCATCGCCTTCGCCCTGAAGAGCCGCCGGGCGGGGGGGGCTCGGTGCCCGACGAGGGGGGTGGAGAGGCTGGAGAATGACAATCGCGCAGTTGTAAGGAAGTGCTGTATATCTAACTTAAATCTACCTTGCTCCAGTTTAAAACCATTTTCTCCGCGGGAGGGACCTGCTGCTGTCGCCTTCCTCAGTCCCCTCTGGCACACAGGCAGTGGCGNCCGCGCCCGCTGCAGCGCGCACACGCACGCCATACATGTGGGCTTGGGCGCGCGCGCGGCGCTCCCTCTCCCTTCTCCGCTCCCTCGCCCGGCCGGGACCCGCCGCCCCGCGCCGTTCCNGTTATTTCCTGTGTGTGTGTGTGAGAGTGTGTGAGGGGAGAATGGAGCGGGACGCCCCCGGACCCCCGCCGTCCTCCCGGCCCGTCCCCCGGCCCGCAGCAGCGCCCCGCCGTCCGCGCTGCTGAGCCGCCCCCGCCCCGCCTGCATCTCGCGCGGCGGCGGGGGCACCGGGGAAGGCAGCGGCGGGGGCCAGGGTGTGGGGAGGGAGGGTCTCAGGTAAGGGGCACCCGCGCTCGGGCAGGGCAGGGCAGTGCAGGGTCGGGTCGGGCCGGGTCGGGCCAGGCCAGACCAGGCCGAGGCGTGCCGGCGTGTGCGGGAGGCCTGGGGAGGGAGAACTCCCGGTCGGGCCCGCCAGATCCTGCTGGTGAGGCTGAGCCCCCCTCGGTAGTGCGGGAGGTTTTATGGGAGGGGATGTGGGGGTTTCATCGGTAAATTGGAGGACGAGGGTTCGGTGCGACGAAGTCCTGTGAAAAGGCTTTTGAGAAGTTTTCCTGGCACGTTTAACCCTTCACACTGAGTTTGTTTTGTTTTTTTCTTTAAAACAACAAATATGCCTGTGTGTGTTTAAAGAGGCCCTGCTGCTCCTCGGTGAGGTACCCACCTGTTTTTATGGCCCCGAAGGATGGGTCTTTTGCAAGAATTGTGAAGATTTTACGGGGATGGGATGGGATGTGGGGACTGGTGCTTCCATTAAAGGCATAAATGATTAAAAATGTCGGAGAAGATGGATGCATCCGATACACGATTTGCAGGAGATGGGCAGGCTGTGTTGTGAATGCTTGAGGTTGGTACTGCTGTTTATTTTCTGGGTGGCTGACCTACTGGCATTGTTAATTTGCGGAAATAATCGTAATATCGTCTGTTTGGGTTGGTGTGAAGGATCACGTTGTCTTCTGTTAATGCTGCTTAGTCTGCTGGAAGTTGAGTATAGAGCTACAGTTAGAAGTTATTTTTTTCTTACCTTCAGGGAAGGAATAAGAGAAAGTTATGTAACCTAAATATTTTAATCTGTGTATCAGAGCTGTCTAATGTTACTGAGACTCTGTTATTAAGTTGAAAATAGGAGTATGTTTATCTATGGTTCAACAAGTGATTGTCACTGTGGCCACATTTGGCAGCATTAAAATCATATATTTCTTGTCTCTAACTGTCTTATCTATAGCATGCCTTGCTTCATTAAAAGGGCAGACAATTTGAATGAATTGCAGCTTTGCTTCCTGTACCATTCCAGGATTTTTAAAATATTACTCTGAAAACAAAAGAAAAAGTAAGAGAGATACCTGTGAGGAGTTTGAGGATCAGTTTCAGTGCTTTCTATGTTTGGGTTAGCATTTTGAAAGCTATTAACGTCTGTGTCACTTGTTGCCATCTGTTGATTCCATCCATGGGTGATTCTTTGGATTGTTGGTTTTTACCATGGTTCTTGATTGCTAAGTGTGCGTGCAGCAGTTGGCTTACCTTTACCCAGTCTTCGTAGGACAATAAAGTGACTGAATGATGGAGATGCAGCAGTCTCTGGGTTAGGTTTGTAACGCATTAGCTGAACTCCATTATAGAAGAGCTGGATTTTTTTTCCCCCACCTATTTTCTAGACTTTTTTTTTTTTTTTTTTTTTTGTTGCATAACTGGTTTCTGGGGTTTATAGGTGGGTATTGCATAGCTAAGTCCATCTGGGAAGTGTATGGGATAAACACTTCTTAATGTTGTTATTTTTGAGTTTTCATTCAACTGAAATGTTGGGAGGGATTGTTTGTTTGTTTGGGAGGTTGTTTTCTTAAACCTACATGCTATATTAGTTCACTTTATCTTGAGTTGTTTAACGTTGTAATTTTTTTATTTATTTCTGCATTAGATTCAGGTACCGTACTAAAAAGGTAGCTGCATTTGTATACTGCAGAAAGAATGCCTATTTAAGAAAAAAGGAAAACTGTTAGCTTAGGTATATATGTCTTAAACTCTGTTAATGGGGAGAGGAGAATAGAATTTCCTTTTTCTGTAAGTTGATGGCACATGAAATGGGTATTTTTGTGTTCTCTGGTTAAATGAGCAAACAAACTTTTGCTTTCTGAGTGAGATTATGGCGGCACTTTTATATTTAAAAACCAAGTCTTTATTCTGATTTTTGCATTTTCTTGCTGCTTCTGGCTTTGGGAATCGCCTCGGACAAGCTGATAGCTTTTGGGCTTTGTGTTAATAGACTTAAATATCTAGGGGAGGTTCTTGTATTTTGCAGGTTTGGTATTCTTCAGATCACCTGATTTTAAATCTGTTAGTATCATTTCTAGTAGAGCAGTGTGTATTTTGATAACAGTTCAGGTTTTGATCTCTAAACCATACTTCAGAGGCTTTGAGATTGATGACATTTGCATTTTTGCCTAAATGCATACTTTAATACACCTTTGCAGTCTGGGGCAGGTTAAGCATAGTTTTCTGTATGAAAACGGTTGTGAATGTCTTTTAATAGGAAGGTCAGGATTTTATTTATGCATTTATTTTTATAATTTTCTTAGTTGCTAATGCTTTGTAAGGCTTGAGGTAAATTTTTATTGCTGTAAATATGTTTCTACAGACCATAAATTAAATCCAAAAGTTAGTCAAATAAACCAGCAAACCTGTTTAGGGGTAAACAGGTTTGCAACCCCCTGTAAAGGGGGCTTCTTGCTGTCAGAAGTTTCCTTAACCTTCAGCCGAAGAACTAAGCAGATAATGTCCTCTTACTTACTGTGTTTTAAAGGATACTCTGATTACGTAAGTAAAAATGTATTAGTAAAAACATTGTTAACTTGATTTTGTCTATGTATAAAGCTTATGAGGAAATGGGCTGAAATATATAGGTTTCGAGATCATTTTTCCCCCTCTTCCCGCTACCTGTTTTGGACATGTGTGTAAAAAAGTCCTTTTGGGCTCTTGGTACAATGTTGAAAAGAAAATCATAGCATACCCCCTCTCTCCCTTCCTTTTTAGGACATGTTAAACTAACCCACCCT
Source organism: Eubucco bourcierii (assembly GCA_013396675.1). NCBI lineage: Eukaryota > Metazoa > Chordata > Aves > Piciformes > Ramphastidae > Eubucco > Eubucco bourcierii. The sequence goes on from VWZE01000972.1 coordinate 435,201, forward strand.
TGAAACTCGGCAGAATGGCAATAATTCTGCTCTTAGAAGTGTCCTTTCATAGGAATTGTACTAAACAATTCCTGTTGCTGTTGTAGCAGCTTGGCAGGTTGCTATCTGGAATGAGGGCATAATACATAACAAACAATGCTTGTTTGGCTTACCTATAATTTGAGATAAAGGTGTATTTAAGAGTTTATGGCTGGATCTCCATTTGGGTGGGGTAACTTCTTAACTAAAACATATATTATTTTTTTCATGTCCTGTTTAATTGTATTTTATACTTATGAAAGGTATCAGACTAATGTTTTTGAAACTAGAGTTCTTAGAACTTTCAGACTTAGAAACAGTTTTGGCAAGATTAGCTTCTCAGGTGTCTACACCTACCTTAACTGTCTGTGTGAGAATTTGTGTGTCTTACTTCTGTAAATGACCTCCAAGACAGGAAGGATGATGTACAACAGTTTCTGCAGAGCTAACTGATGTGCTGAGTTGTTGGTTATGACTGAACTGAGACCTTCCCAATCAAGTAATGAAATTGTGCTTTGATGGCAAAAGGTATTTTTTCTTGACTTGTTTTTGGGGAGCTCTCCCTCAAAAACAAAACAAAGTTAGTTTCTGGTTTAGCTTTTTGCCTCCTAAAATAAAAATTACTAAGTATTTTAAACTACTTCCACTGGTATTGGTATGCTCTGTAGAAGGACACTGTTTAGTGCTACTGAGAGAGGATGCAAACAGTATGTAAGCGGATTTGTACTTCTAAAGAATAATTCAGGAGAGGCTGTTGTACTCTGGCAAGGGAATCCTAACATGTATCCCTCTTTCTATCAAGCTTACCTTTATTTTAAAAAAAAGGGAAAAGAAAGTTGGCACTGTTACTCATCTGACCTACACCACGCCCCAGACTTGAGTCTTGACTGGCTGGAAAAACGGAAACTTTTATCTTAGAGTTGTATTCAGCACCACTGGTGCATCTGTGTCACGCTAGTGTCATAGAATCATAGAATGGTAAGGTTGGAAGGGACCTCAAGGATCATCTAGTTCCAACCCCCTGCCATAGGCAGGGACACCTCCCACTAGTACAGATTACTCAAGGCCTCATCCAATCTGACCTTGAACACCTCCAGGGAAGGAGTCTTGCTAGACCATTCCTCAATTTTTTCAGCTGAGCCTTTCCATTACTACTGACCCCTAATTTAGGCATTGTTTTGCTTTGGGACACTTGTAAAAGCATTATTTTCTTCACTGTGCATGTACCTGAGTTTACTTTTGTTGTAAAAAAAAAAAGGAGAGGGAGGAAGAAAGCTTGACCTAAAGACTCAAAAATTGAGGGCGATGTGTAATCAAAAGCAAATTGTCCTTGGCTTTGTTGAAGGATAAGACCAGGTCGGGATGTTCTAGAGGCTATGATATGGTGCCTGTTTTCCTTTTGAAGAGGAAATAAAGAAGTTAAAATTGTTACATTTGTGGATAGCATGAACAGTCAAACTTCCAGTTTTGACCCGGATACAACAAAGCATCCATGTTGCAGTAAAACTCATGTTTCCCCCTACTTCTTGTGTAGCGATTCCTCAAGAAGAAAGTTAAGAGGTGGTAGAAGAAAGCACAGACATCCTCTTGTCAGCTTGACCTAATGACAGTGAATGTGCATGTGCTTTTCTCAGTGCTTTTTGTATTTCTTCTTTTTACCATGGTGTTTGTAACTGGTGATAATAATGGAAGACTGGAAAAAGTATTACTAGGTTCTTTGTCTGACAGCCCTGGCTTGAGTCCCTTTGAGATTTGATCTGCTCTCCATTTGAGAAGCCCGTTATTTCTTGACCATGTTGTGATGAAGCAGAGCAGCTTCAAAGAGCTAGGAAAAGGTGGTTAGTTTGTTTTTTTTTTTTTCTTTTTTTCTCTTGTAAGCATGCAGAGTGTCTAAGCTCATACCAGTAACTGCATATGGAATAATTGTGCTTTCTGTGCTGGAATATGATGATTTATTTTTGAATATTTTGCTGGTAGGAATTCAGTCATCTAATTGCTAGTAAATTGCAAGTGATAAACAGAACCCTCTGATGAGCTCTGAAAAGAGCTCAGTTCTTGGCTAGAAATTGTATGGAGAGCTACTATGCTAGAAACTTTAACATAGCTTATTGGTAGTACTCTTCATACCACTTTTCCTGTGAAAATGTGTTGCAAATTCTCTCTTGGGCACTAGATTTTAACCGAACTAGAGACTTGATAGTAGCAGAGCTGATTATGGATGGCTTGTTCCATATACCACATCACTAATGGCTATGAAATACATACCTAAACCATACTAACTGAAAGATAAATATGTACTGTCACACCTGCCAGAATTTAAAGGAATAAACTACTGTACACCATAATGAAATTTCGTTAATCAGTTTCCAGTGCTATTTGTGCAGTTTGCTGTTTCCTTTGATCACATGCCTAGGTACACTTGAATTTCCATGAGATTTAGTTTGTCCAGCAGAGTCTCCCCTGAGTAGAAGCTCTGGAATACTTGAAACACTCTATGTGAGATTTTTAAGATTGAACTGTCATGAATTGTTTCCTGATCAAGGTAGTGAATGTGGTGTGGTTAGCATTATATTGTCTGCTGGAAATACTGCCTGCAAAGAAGAACTAGTCTAGGACCTTCCTGGAGTGCATGGAAGATAACTGTATGACACAGCTGGTGACTGAGCCAAGTAAGAAGGTGCCCTGCTGGACTTTTTTTCATGAACGGAGAAGGATTTGTGGATGATGTGATGGTTGGAAGCCATCTTGGGCACAGCAATCTCAAAATGGTAGCATTTTCAGTCTTGGAAGAACTGGGAGGGGTCAGCAGATTTGCCACATTGGACTTCTGGAGAGCAAACTTAGGTCTGTTTAGGAGACTAGTTGACAGAGTCCCTTGAGAGGCAGTCCTTAAGGGCCAAGGAGTCCAGGACAGCTGGTTGTTCTTCAAGAAGGAACTCTTAAAGGTGCAGGAGCAGACTGTTGCCATGTGCTGAGAGGTGAGCTAGTGAGTAAGAAAATCAACCTGTCTGAACAGAAAGCTTTGGGAATTTGTTAAAGAAAGGACAACTTACGGTTCTTGGAGGAAGGATCCAGAAACTCAGGAGGACTACAAGGATGTAATAAGTTTATTCAGGGAGAAAAGTAGAAGGGCCAAAGCCCAACTAGAATTTAATCTGGCTACTGCCATAAAATATGATGACAAAAGTTTCTATAAATACATCAGCAGCAGAAGGAGAGCTAAGGAGAATCTCTATCTTCTATGGGTATGGGGGAAGGAAACGTAGTGACAAAGAATGAAGACAAAACTGAGGTCCTTAATGCTTTCTTTGTCTTGGTCTTTAATAGTAAGACAAGTTGTTCTCTGAGTATCCATCCTCCCTGAGCTGGAACATAGAGATGAGGAGCAGTCAAAACCCCCATAACCCGAGAGGAAATGGTTAGTGCCCTGCTACACCACTTAGATACACAAAGTTCCATGGGGCTGGATAGAATTCACCCAAAGGTATAGAAGGAGCAGGCCAAAACGTTTGCCAAGCTACTTCCCATCATTTATCAGCATCCTGACTGACAAGGGAGGTCCCAGTTGACTGAATGGCAACAAATCTGATTCCCATTTACAAGAAGGGCCAGAAGGAGGATCCAGAGAACTACAGGTCTGTCAGCCTGACCTCAGTGCCTAAATGTGGAACAATTTTCTGAGTGCCATCATGTGGCACATGTGGGACAATCACATGATGTCTTCACTAGTGGTCTGGACGAGGGAATTGAGTGCATCTCCTGTAAGTTTGCTGAGAATTCTGAGTTGGGCAGGAGCTGTTGTGAAGAACTGAGAACCTTAGCAGAGACATTTAGATAGACTGGATCTGTGGGCCACAGCCAACAGTATGAGATTCAACGAGGCCAAGTGCCAGGGCCTGCAGCTGGCGCGCAACAACCCCATGCAGCACTACAGGCTCGGTGAACAGTGGCTGGAAAACTGCCCAGCAGAAGAGGACTTGTGGGTATTGGTTGACAGCTGGCTGAATATGAGCCAGCAGTATGCTCAGGTGGCTAAGTCAGCCAATGGCATCCTGGCCTGTATCAGAAATAATACAGCCACCAAGACTAGGGAAGTGATTGTCCCCCTGTACTCAGCGCTGGTGAGACCACCCCTTGAACAGTGGGTTGAGTTTTGGGCCCCTCACTGTAGGAAGGACTTTGAGGTGATGTATCCAGAGAAGGTGAGTGTATCCAGAGAAGGGCAGTGAAGCTGGCGAAGGCTCTAGAGAACAACTTCTATAAGGGACAGCTGAAGGAATTGGAGTTATTTAGTCTGGAGAAAAGGAGGTTGAAGGGAGACCACCTTACCCTCTACAACCTTCTGAAAGGAGGCTGTATCAAGGTAAACTCTCCTCTTCAAATCAGCAAGAGAATAGGACAAGAGGAATCAACCTCACATTGTGCCTGGGGAGTTTTAGATTGGACACAAGGGAAAATTTAATCACTGGAAGGGTTACCAGATGTTGGAACAAGCTCCTTGGAGAAGTAGTTGAGTCACTATCCCTGAAGACAAAATTAAGACAGGTAGCTTAGGGACTCTGCTTAGTGGTGGATTTGACAGTGTTAGGTTAATGGTTGGACTAGGTGATCTTACAGGTCTTTTCCAACTTAAAGGTTCTGCTGTATGGTGTACTTTTTGGTTTGTCACTGCATTTCCTCCACTCTTCATGCCTGCTTAAATCGGGAGGTCATCAGATTTTGTCATCAGACCACAAATGAAATGTGGTCATCAGATTTTCTGATGTTCTTGTTCTTGTGTGTATTGCTACATAAAAATACTCTTTCAGACACTTAGTAGGTGGTGAATTAGATGAGTTGGGCAAAATAATTACAGAAGTTAGTAGTAGATTGTCTTTGTGTCATGGGGGCATTGCTGAGTGAGTGGCAGATTGTCTTTATACTGGGTATACTGGTGGAGAGCAGAGATAGCAGAGTTGTAATTATTGCTCCAGAGCAGTGCTGCTTACTTTGCGTGAAAAAAAACAACAACCAAACCCTCAACTCTTCTATCCTTACCCCTTTTCCCTCCAAATCAGTGCATTGTAAAAAGGAAAGCATCCTTCTTTTGATTTTCTTAATCTTCTTTTACTGTGAGAGTGCATAAAAGAGAAGTTGACTGACACAGAATTGTTTGATCACCATTCGTGATCAGGATTGGCTTTGGAGGATGACCCAGGGAGGTCCACTGCAGTGTAATGTTCTGCATCTCTGCACTTCTGACTCAGTAAGCAGGGTGGTGATTCTTGCCCTCTGGTCTTTTTTCCCCTCTCCTCTGGGGTACTTGTCTACATTTGGTATCTTCTCATATTTCAGTTATCAAAGATAAAACTATTTTATTTCCTGAGAATTGCTGAGCTGAGTACTTTTTTTTTTTGTTGTTTGTTTGTTTAATGCTGGTATTTTCTTGCAATCTTGTGTTGGTTTTGTTTGATTCCCTATCTCCTCGCCTTGCAGAAATAGTTTGCTGTATGGTTTCGAAAAGTGCGATTTGTGAAAAACCTAAGGAGTGTGTATATATATAATAAAGCTGTTCAAGGTGGAAAGAGGAGGAGAAGAGGTTAATCGTGTGTATACTCTACAGCTTCATCAAAAGTCTGTAGAACTTGGTGGGAAAATATGACCTGAGTGACTGGATCAAGCTCACCAGGGAAAGCACACCTCCTAGCTCAACAAGAAATAGGGTTGGGGTGCTCCTAAATGTGGACAGAAGGAGGAATTGGGAAAAAACTTACTTACTTACCTGAGAACTGTAGTGTTTATGAAGACTTTGTTAGACTGTGTTTACTCATGATATGGTCCTGCTCTGGCAGGGGGATTGGACTCAATGATCTCTTTGGGTCCCTTCCAAGCCCTGACATCTTGTGATCCTGTGAAATTTGTCCTGATTAGCTCCTGTTGTACCTCACCCTATGAAATAAGCAAAAGAATAAGATCCTTTTGCCCAGTTCCTTAACAAGACACAAAGAAGTAAATTTGGAGCAATTCTCAAAGTAAAAGTCAATGACTTCTATTTGCTACCATTGTTCTTGTTGGAAAAAAAAAAAAGCAAACTTATTTTTCCAGTATCTTTTAGACCAGGAGGAGAAACAGCATCTCCTCTTTATTATGTTCTTACGATAGAACTTTAGGAATACATTGGCATTATGGAATGGTTATATATAATCTGTCATCTATGGTTTATGTTAATAGTCAGTCTTTGTTAGGCTCCTTGAGGGGGAGGCAGGATGGAGAACAGTGCAGTCTTCTGGTTTTGTTCTTTCACTTCTTCCTAGTATACAGGATGAAGGAACTGTGGGAACTCAAAGTTTAACAGAATGATAGGGCTGATTCTCAGAGCAGTGGACTGTCTAAAACTCCCTCTGTCTTTCTTTGAAATCTTAACTCTAGCATTTCCAAAAGTTATGCTCAGAGTGCAGCATCTTTACCCTCCACTAATCCATGCTTATAGAGGTGTTCGTTCTTCTCAGATGCTGAATTCATCATCCTCCTTTGCTCTCAACTGCTGACTTTTTTCATGGTCTATGGTCTAGAGTATGGTATGGAATACATGTAGCAGCAGCTTTGTCCAGCAGCTTTCCAAGTGTCTCCAGCAACAACCTCAAACACTATCTCATGCTGTCACTGCGGTGATGCTGAAATCTCTTGAGGGAGAAGGTGGCCTCAGACTCCAGTTGTGAGATCTGCTCTTGCTTGTTCATGTCTGTGAAATACTTATGCTCCTTAGAGTTAATTTTGTGACTACTGTTGTGCCTTTGGCTGGTGCAGCAGAACTTTGAAGTGTGGAGTTAAGGGTCTGCAATTTAAAGTGATGGTACTGTATGTTGTTGGTTACAGTGGCTTGAGTTTATGCCATATAACTTCAGACATTTAACTGAGGTGTATTAAAAATTGAATCACTTTTTATGCATAAAGTTGACATAGAAGAGACGACCTTCTTGGAAGGCTTTCATTGGCTCTGTGGGAAAGCTGGTGAGAGGCAATCAATTTAAATGCTTTAGACTAAGGCACAGTGATACAGGAATTATAAAAACAAATTTAAAAAAATTAGGAGTATTTAACTGCTTGCTCCAGCACTGCAGTGTACTGCCTCCTCTTTGTCATCTGTTGGTTATGCCTTTCTAACTACAGTTGGAATGCATAATGAGATGGTTCAAGAAACTGATCCAATCTGAAAAATCCAAAGAAAACCTGCAGTGCTGTGGTGGGAATGAGAGTCATAGAGATGGAAAAATAGGAAGGGGGAGGAACTCCTTTAAATTAGTGCTGCCACTGAAGTAATTTTTTTGTTGAATCATTTAAACATAGGCCATTATTTTGTGTTAATCTGAACTGTTTGTCTTCTATAATTGTGGCTGTAATCTCAGTCTCTCCTTGTCAGTCTCAGGAGACAACATGTAAATTGTAGGAGTGGTTCTGCTTCTTTTTTTTTTTTGTTTCAGTATAAGGCAGATGCTGTGGAGGAATGAACAAAGTGATGTTTAGAGGTTATAGGATGTAGGAGACAAGGGAGTATGTCAGGGAAAGAAAAGTTGTTGGTTTATTAGTGTGAAAATTTAAAAAATATAATTGGAGTTTTTTGAAATTTTATTTGAGGGGAGGAATTCATCCACCTCTTTCTTAGAGGAAAAAACAACTTAATTTTCCCTGACATTTTAAAGTAAATATAGTATGGTCTTGATTGTAAATTTTTTCTCAAGTTTTACATAGCTGGAGTATTTTCAGACCTATGACAATCAAAATGCTTTTAAGTCTGTGTTGCTTTAGTGGGATGAAGTACTAAATTGATAAGAGGAATGGTAACCTTGGATAGTGAAATGTGGTACAGTGCATAGATGAATTTCTTCTGTTATCCTAAAGGAACAAAAATCATGTGTAAAAACTTTTTCTGCAGTTGGAAATTAGTTCTTTAATTTTGTTGGTTTAAGAAGATTGAGTTTATATTTTTACATGGTTTACATATTACTGCATATAATATAACAAATTGGTAATTAATAAATGGATTTATTTCTTGTATACATACTATGGTCCATAACCTGTACCATAATAATACTTGCACATAGAATCATAGAATGGTAAGGTTGGAAGGGACCTCAAGGATCATCCAGTTCCAACCCCCTACCATAGGCAGGGACACCTCCCACTAGTACAAGTTACTCAGGGCCTCATCCAACCTGGCCTTGAACAGCTCCAGGGTGGGAGCAGCCACAACCTCCCTGTGCAACCTGTTCCAGTGCCTCACCACCCTTACTGTAAAGAGCTTCCTCCTGACATCTAGTCTAAGTCTTCCCTCTGCCAGTTTAAACCCATTACCCCTAGTCCTGTCATTGCAAGGCCTTGTAAATAGTCTCTCCTCACCCTTCCTGTAGACCTCTTTCAGGTGACTGATAGAGATTTTGGTTAATTTACTTAATTTACCTACTTCATTCCTGAGTTACAGGCTTATTACACCAGACACTGTACAGGTTTAAAAGATTTAAGAGTATAGGCTGCATTGAATAGAAAAGACAGAGGTATGTTACAGGTAATATTAAATATGACCTAAGTATTCACCTTAGCAACTTGTTGTAAGTTGAGAAAATAATGCATTTAAGACTTTAGAGATAGGGACTACTACTTAGCATGAATAAATGTTAAAAGTTAATTTAAAAATAAAATGTTAGGATTTTTTTTTGCTGCTGTATACTTCTGAGTGGTTTTGGTACTGGATTCATTTCTGCGGTGGAAGTGGGAACTTGGACAGATAATCCTCAAGCTTTCCTGCTTACCTCTTGCAATTAATAATTGACCTCCTTTTCACTGTCTTCAGTTTTGTAACCAGAAGTTGAAGATTTGGTGAGTGTTGTGATGCCATTGAACCTCTGGTCTCATGTCTGAGGAGGTGAAGAGCAGATCTGAAGATGTTCTTGAAATGGTTCCATGAATTTTGCTGAATTCCTGAAGCAGACATGATATTTGGAGACATTGGAAATGTGGACAGAATTGAATTTGCAGCAAGAGGCACGTAATGAGTTGCCAAACTTTTTGGAGGACTGGTGAATTGGGTTAGGATGTACAGTCAGCTGATCTGCAGCTTAAAAGAAAAGAAATGAGCTGAGGGTTCAGCATTATTTTCATTTCAATGGTGGAAAGGGTTGTTTGACTGTTGTGTGAAGATGAAGAGCCTTTTAAATGTGAACTTCTGATTTCAAGTGCACTTCAGTAGCCATGCCACTTAAGCAGTTCCTGCTGTGTCCGTTTTGCTGGTACAGATGTTTGTGTAATGATACAGTGAATGGATCTGTCAGTTCAGCAGTGGCTTCTCTCCCTTGCAGAATTGTTTCTTGACCATATCAGTTCCCTGATCTAGCTTGCTGCATGAATGACTGTGTTAGCACTGTGGAGGAGGCTGGACCTCTTCAGCTAGTGCACAGGGGAGTGACTATATAGGAAACCAAAATTTTTGTTTTAATCTTATACATAAAATTAAATCCAATTTGAATAATTTGTTAAATTACCTGTAAAAAATGTAGATAACTTTCAGCACTCAGTTGAATTTAAAAAATAATAAATTAAGTGCATCTGTGCTGTTAATTGAGATTACAAACTAATGACATAATAACAGAATCTGATATATAAAATCAGGTCAAATTCTCCTGGACTTTGATCATTAGTTGTGTTTCTAGAAATACCTGTTTTCATAGTGCTACAACTTTAATACCACCTCATAAGAAAATTTTGTTCTTGTCAGACTTCTTTGTGTTAAAGAATGTGAATTCAACAGTACACAATGTACAGAGCTGAACTGGAGATGGTATTTTCTCTGTTTGCATAGGAAGAACAACTTGCAGATGCAAAAAAAGGGTATTTAATTTGATGTTACCTATTTAAAAAACAAAACAAAAAATACCCAAACAAAACAAACAAACAAAACTAAATTGGGGGGT
>VWZE01000972.1:448246-469588 GCA_013396675.1 Eubucco bourcierii
CCCTCTGATCATCTTCATGAACCTCCTCTGGACCTACTCCAACAGTTGCATGTCCTTCCTGTGCTGAGGGCTCCAGAACTGTACACAGCTTCACCCTCTTGAGTTCCTGCCTGTGGAGGAGTATGTACCAGCTGACAGTGTTTTCTTTAAACACTGAAAGTGTTTTCTTTAAGTAAAATTTCAATTTTTTTTTTCCTTGTGGATCTAGGTAGACTTTGAAGGCCTCATCTGCCTAAATGTATTTTATTAACAAGACTTGCACTTGAAATTGTTCTCAGTGGTTTTGCTGAGAACATAGCACTTAGATCGAAGCACTTCACAGCACTGTTATTAAGAAAGATTAATACAATAGTAATTGTAATAGTCCTGTATAATATATGAGAGGAAGTGTGCTATATTTTTTACATTATCAGTGATGTAGTGAACTGAAGCACCTCCTATCTTTTCTTACTCCTGTTATTAACGAAATGCCATTTTTATTGGCTGCTATTATACTGGCTGTGTTACTTGAGTTAAGCTGCTTGTGACATAATGCAAGTGTTTTGTGGGAGACAGGAAAACACCATTTGCTCAGGGCACAGGTAATTTTAAGTTCTCCTGACAAAAACTTCCACTTACTTGCAAGGGTAAAGTCCAAGGTTTAACTAAATAATAATAGAAGAAGAAAAACATTCTCCCAGTTTTGAGTTATTTCTTTAGTCTAGAAAATATAGATACTATTAGGTGATTGCATGAGATTACCAGGGGTGGGAATTAGTGCCTTCTGTTGACCTTTACTGATTTTCTGTTCCTAAAAGTATTTTACAGCATCTTGTGCTGTTTCTGTTACGTAATGAAAATGACTCTTTTTTTAATAATGAGGAAGTCTTAAGAATGTTTCAGAGCATTGTTAATATGCTAGCAGCTTTCCAACCTTTGTTAGCGTTACAGAAAAAGTATCATCGCTGATGAAATTCTGGTGTGACATAATGCAGAAGAGGCTTCTTGAGATCTTGTTCAGACTGTGCAAAGTAAACTTTACTAAAATCATACTTGAAAGTTAGTCTGAAATTCTGAGCCTGTGAAGAGAATGGAAGTGTTGCTTTCAGGAGAAGACCATGCAAAGTATGTGACTGAGAGGGTGTGTGCACAGTCTTCATTGCACCTGAATGCTGCTGATTGCAGAACCCCAAACTTAATCTTGAAGAGCTGCTTTCTAACATTTACCAGTTACAGTAGATGTTCTCCTGTCTTATGGTTTGATAATTTCCTTCCATCTCTATTTATGTTTTCTTCACTCCTTGGTCCCTTTTTTTTACCTTAACAACAAATGGTACAAAAAGGAAGAAAGAAGGTTGCATTAGGTATTGCTGTTTTGAGGGCAGGAGCTTCAAGGTGATGAAGCATCAAAGAGAATAATGCAGAAAAACGATACTTTTATCCATAAGAAGCCCAAACTGGACAGATTAGCATGGTGTGGCATAAGCAGAAATGTTATTCATGTGATATATGTCATCATTAAAATGGAAAAAAAGTGGAAGTTCAGCAGAAGAGATTCTTACAGTGTGACACCAAAAATACTGGAGTATAAAATTAAACCAGCAGTAAAGTTGATTTCTAGAAAGGGAGAGACAGAACTGGAAGTATTACCAGTTTGAAAGTCTCATTCTGTTTCTAGTACCTGTTTTGGTGACATTCTTGTGGACCATCAAGTTGCATGAACTAAGGCTGTGACACAAAGATGCCTTTGAGTCAGCAAAGAGATTCTGAAGGCATGCATTTCATTAGGGGTTTTTTGTGTGTGTCCTGTGGCCAACAAACTAACAGAGTAGAAACTTGGATATAATCAGGGTGCCTTTCTTAAAGTCCCTCAGGGTAGTCAGAGCCTTCAGTGAAAAACATACATATTAATTAAAAAGACAAACCTGGCAAGGCAGATGGGAAAAGAGCACAATGCCAGACATGACCTGCACCTCCTCATTTATATGTCTTTTTTCTTGGGACTCTTCTACTTGAACAAAACTTTTCAGAGCAAAACTACACTTCAGCTCTAAGTGGGTTCAGTTATACGTGGCAAGCACAAGACATGACCAAATGAGAGAACTTGATGCAGGCAGATCTTCCAGGAAGTCTCCAATTTGAGGAGTCAAGAGTTCTGTTTCCTGGAAATGTGTAAGCATTGTCTTAACATTTGTTTAAAGGAAGGAAAATCTCTGGGTGGCTTTATCCAGTTTGATTTCAGGAAGACAAAACCACAAGGTGTTTCAGAAATTAAATGCTTTTGTAATTAATATAATTACTTAAATAACAACAAAGACAGTCTATATGCATGTACTTGTTCGTTATCAAACTTTCCTTAATGCATCTAGTGATGTGTCAGGCTATTACAGGGGGACTCAGGGTCTCCAGTCAATTGTGCAGCTGTGGTCCAGCCCTTGAGATGAGTCATGATTCCATACACTGAATAATAAAGTACCTAAGAGACCTTCCTGAAATGCATTTACATAACAGTTAGTTATGCAAATGTAGATGATTGTATGTGGTATTCCAGAATACATGTTCTGGCTGACAAATCTTTTCAGTTAAGCTTCAGTCAAGGTAATACGAAGGTCTGAAGTGATGAAGTTGTAGACTCTCTTGCTCAGTGTGTCTATACTGACCTTCCAGCTCTTAAAGCAAACAGGAAAAATAACCACCATGCGTTGTCTTCCTGTGTTGATTTTCACCTAGAGGTGTCACTGGGCCAGTCAGGAACAGAGCATGAAGCAGACGTCTTTTAGTGCTGGTGCCAGTTCCTTCAGAAGTTCCTGTAGGTGCTTTTCATTGGTGTGTATTGGTGTGAGTTTGGGTCAGTTGTGGCTTGAGTGTTTTCTAGTGGAGATCTTTCTCAGAATGAAATGTGGGCTTTGGATATCGTTTCTACAGTAGATCCAAATGTGATTTAAGACTGTTTCAGGGTTCTTGTTGTTGCATCCTTAAACACAGTAGGAAAATACTTGATTATTGCTGGTATTAGCCATAGAGAGTAGTTGGAGGGTGAAGACTGTTCTCCTTTGTTTTGCAAAATACTGCTTTATTTCTTCAGGGGCACATAAACAAGGTAAATGGCTGCAGGGAAATTGTAATGCTGAAAATGTGCTCACACTTGTAGTAAGCTACTGACTTGTGTTTCCTTGTGATTCCTCTTACTTGCTCTACCTAGAAGGTTGGAAAGCTGCAAGGAGATGCAAGCTGATGTACCAGAAAGTAGGAGACAAATAGTAAATGTTAATTGCTATTAAAGCAGTGAAATTAAACATTGGTGTGACTGGGAGATGCAGTTGCTATACCTTTATTTCTCTCTTTTTCTCCCCGTTTAGGTGGGCTTTCGGGCTGCTGCTCTGCTGCTGAACAGCATGCAGTCCTTTCGGGAGCAAAGTAGTTACCACGGAAACCAGCAGAGCTACCCACAGGAAGTGCACGGTTCATCCCGACTGGAAGAGTTCAGCCCCCGCCAGCAGGCCCAGATGTTCCAGAGCTTTGGAGGAGGTGCTGGCAGTGGACGTCGTGGAGCAGCAGGAGCCTCTACAGCAATGCCTGGTGAGAGCTCTGGCCATCAGAGCTACCAAGGTTTCAGAAAAGAAGCAGGAGAGTTTTACTATATGGCTGCCAACAAAGATCCAGTGGCATCAGGAGGGCAGCAGCCACCTCAGCGCAGGCCTTCTGGACCAGTTCAGAGCTATGGGCCCCCTCAAGGGAGTAGCTTTGGGAGTCAGTATGGGAGTGAGGGACATGTGGGCCAGTTTCAAACACAGCACTCATCCCTTGGGGGTGTATCCCACTATCAGCAGGATTATACTGGTCCTTTTTCTCCAGGGAGTGCTCAGTATCAGCAGCAGACTTCTAGCCAGCAGCAGCAGGTGCAGCAGCTGAGACAGCAGATCTATCAGTCTCATCAGCCTTTACCCCAAGCTTCCAACCAGTCTGCTTCTAGCACCTCACACTTGCAGCCAATGCAGCGTCCATCCACCCTGCCTTCCTCTGCTTCTGGGTACCAGTTACGAGTGGGCCAGTTCAGCCAACACTATCAGCCACCTTCGTCCTCCTCCTCCTCCTCCTTTCCTTCCCCACAGCGTTTTGGCCAGTCAGGACAGAATTATGATGGAAGCTACAGCGTGAATTCTGGGTCACAGTATGAAGGCCATGCCGTGGGTTCCAGTGCACAGGCATATGGGACCCAGTCAAACTACAGCTTTCAGAATCAACCAATGAAAAGCTTTGAGCAATCTAAGCTGCCCCAAAGCGGACAACAGGGGCAGCAGCAACAGCATCCACCTCAGCATGTAATGCAGTATTCAAATGCTGCCACCAAGCTCTCTCTTCAAAGTCAAGTGGGACAGTACAGCCAGACCGAAGTTCCTGTAAGGTCACCAATGCAGTTCCACCAAAACTTCAGTCCAATCTCTAATCCATCTCCTGCTGCATCTGTGGTTCAGTCTCCAAGCTGCAGCTCTACCCCTTCTCCACTTATGCCAGGTGGGGAAAACATCCAGTGTGGGCAAGGCAACATGTCCATGGGTTCTAGAAACCGAATCCTGCAGATGATGCCTCAGCTTAGTCCTACACCATCTATGATGCCAAGCCCCAATGCCCATGCAGGGGGATTCAAGGGGTTTGGGCTGGAAGGACTGCAGGAAAAAAGGCTCACAGATCCAGGGCTCAGCAGCCTGAGTGCCCTAAGTTCTCAAGTGGCCAATCTGCCCAACACAGTCCAGCACATGTTGCTCTCAGATGCCTTGGCACCTCAGAAAAAAAGTTCCAAAAGGTCATCGTCTTCAAAGAAGGGTGACAGCTGCACCAACTCCGAAGGCTCCCAGGCAGAGGAGCAACTCAAATCTCCCTTGGCAGAGTCCCTTGATGGTGGCTGTTCCAGTAGTTCAGAGGATCACGGGGAGAGGGTGAGACAACTGAGTGGCCAGAGCACCAGCTCAGACACCACTTACAAAGGGGGTAACGTAGAGAGATCCAACTCCTCACCAGCACAAGGCTCTCAGAATGAGCCATCAAAACTCAGCAGCAGCCCTGCAGCTAGGGAAGATGTGGCGTCTCCTGATGGGAAGGAAGCTGTGGTGGCTGTGGAAAATGCCCCAAAAGTGAATGAAAAGGCAGTTGGAGTGATTGTCTCCCGGGAAGCCATGGCAGGGAGAGTAGAAAAGTCAGGTGGGCAAGATAAACCTGCACAAGATGATGCTTCCACAGCCACTCAGGCACCAGCTAGTGCTAGTGCAGCGAAAGAAGTTGGGCATGCAGGGACACAGCCAGAAACTCAAGGAGGAAGTAAAGGAAGCAAAAGTGGAGATAACACTAACCATAATGGAGAGGGCAACAGCCAGCCTGGTCATACAGTTGGGCCAAATTTTCCTTCAAGAACAGAATCTTCCAAATCTCCTGGCAGTGTAAGATACAGTTACAAGGATAATATAGCAGCTGGCATACAGAGGAATATTGGTGGCTTTCCACAGTATCCTTCTGGTCAAGAGAAAGGAGATTTTCCAGGGCACAGTGAGCGCAAAGGCCGCAATGAGAAGTTTCCTAGCCTCCTGCAGGAGGTCTTACAGGGATACCACCATCACCCAGACAGAAGGTATTCCAGGAACGCACAGGAACATTCTGGGATGGCTGGGAGTTTAGAGGGAGCCATGAGGCCAAATATCTTAATTAGTCAAACCAATGAACTGACCAATAGAAGCTTGTTAAATAAAAGCATGGGGTCTCTTCTGGAAGGGCCTCACTGGGGTCCCTGGGATAGGAAGTCTAGCAGTGCAGCTTCTGACATGAAGCAGATAAATCTAGCTGATTACCCTCTTGCCAGGAAGTTTGATATGGAGTCGCAGTCTTCTGCCCATGAAGCAGGGACACTCTCAGAGAGGAGATCAGTGATCTGTGACATATCTCCATTAAGACAACTTGTCAGAGATCCTGGCCCTCACCCAATGGGCCACATGGGTCCCGAGGCGAGAAGTGGAAGGAGTGAACGTCTTGCCCCTGGCTTGAGTCAGTCAGTAATACTCCCTGGGGGTTTAGTATCCATGGAAACAAAAATGAAAGCTCACAGTGGGCAAATAAAAGAAGAAGATTTTGAACAGGCAAAGAGCTCAGCTAGTCTCAATAATAAAAAAACAGGAGACCATTGTCATCCTGCTGGCATCAAGCATGAATCTTTCAGAGGCAATGCAAGCCCTGGAGCTGCAGTCTCTGATGCTGGTGCAGACTACATTCCCCAGCAGGACAGCAGATCAACACAGATGAGACGAGCACCTGGCAGAACTGGAAGCAGCAGGGGCAAATCACCTTCTCAGTATCATGATCTTGCTGATAAGCTGAAAATGTCACCAGGCAGAAGCAGAGGCCCAGGGGCAGATCTGCATCACATGAACCCCCACATGACACTATCTGAAAGAGTTAATAGGGCTTCCTTGCATTCTGCTTACCCTCAAAATTCAGAAGGCCCATCTTTGGCTTCAGCATATCACACAAATGCTAGGTCTCATGCTTACGGTGACCCTAACCAGAGTTTGAATTCCCAGTACCATTATAAGAGGCAGATATACCAGCAACAGCAAGAAGAATACAAAGATTGGGCAAGCAGCGCTGCTCAGGGTGTGATTGCTGCAGCTCAGCACAGGCAGGAAGGAGCAAGGAAGAGCCCAAGACAACAACAATTTCTGGATAGAGTAAGGAGTCCCTTAAAAAATGACAAGGATGGAATGATGTACCTTCAAGGGAGCTCTTATCATGATACTGGAAGTCAGGAAGCTGGGCGCTGCATTATGGGGAGCGACAGCACTCAGAGCAAATGCACCGAACTAAAACACAGCAACCAGAAGTTGCAGCATCATGAGTCTGGTTGGGACCTCTCTCGTCAGACTTCTCCTGCCAAAAGCAGTGGCCCTCTTGGAGCAGCCAACCAAAAAAGATTTTGTCCTCCAGAAAGCGATGGGCATCGCCGAGAGGAATCTGCAGATTTGCCCAAGCCTAGCAATGCTATGCTCAGGCTCCCTGGCCAGGAAGATCCATCTCCTCAAAATCCATTAATTATGAGGAGGAGAGTCCGTTCTTTCATCTCTCCTATCCCTACCAAAAGACAGCCACAGGATATGAAAAACAGTGGCAGTGAAGATAAAGGACGATTGATGACTTCAGCAAAAGAAGGAATTGATAAAGCATACAACTCCTATGCCCATTCATCTCAAAGCCAAGATGTTAGCAAGTCAGTTGCAAAGGGAGATTCCTTCAAGAACCTGCCAAGCCCTGATAATAGGAATTGTCCTGCTGTTTCCCTCACGAGCCCGGCTAAGACCAAAATACTGCCCCCAAGAAAGGGGCGAGGATTAAAACTGGAAGCTATTGTTCAGAAAATCACATCTCCCAATATTCGCAGAAGTGCTTCCACCAACAGCGCTGAAACTGGTGCGGATACTGTCACTCTTGATGACATCCTGTCTCTTAAGAGTGGACCCGAAGGAGGAAATGTGGCTGGTCATGGACCAGAGGCTGAGAAGAGGAAAGGAGAGACATCAGACCAAGTGGGACCAGCAAGCCAGGATACAACTGGTGAAATAACTCTTCCAAGATCTTCTGAAGAGTGGCAAAGCAATGAGGATGATAAAACCAAAAAAGAGGTCCCTGAAACTGCCAGTGTTGGTAAAGAAGGAACAGGATCCAGTGCAGCAACACCACCTTCTCAGAAATCAGGAGGTCAGGGAAGGTCTGATGGATCCGTAAGCGGAGCTGGATCTCTAACCTTTCCAGATTCAAAAACAATTTCTCCTTCCAGTGTGTTTACTTCTGAACCAAATCCAAAGTCTGAGGAAAAAGATGGAGATGTAACAAACATTTCACCCAAGCCAGATGGTTTCCCTCCAAAAGGATATTTTCCCTCTGGAAAGAAAAAGGGGAGGCCAATCGGAAGCGTGAACAAGCAGAAGAAGCAGCAGCAGCAGCAGCAACTGCCACCACCACCACCCCCCCCACCAGTACCGTCACAGCCTTCAGAAGGGGTAGGTGGTGGTGAGCCAAAGCCGAAGAGGCAAAGGAGAGAGAGGAGAAAACCTGCAGCACAGCCACGGAAGCGGAAGCCTAGAAGGGCTGCTCCAATCGTGGAGCCTCAAGAACCGGAGATCAAGCTTAAATATGCCACTCAGTCTGTAGATAAAACTGACTCCAAGAATAAGTCCTTTTTCCCTTACATTCATGTGGTAAACAAGTGTGAATTAGGCGCAGTGTGCACAATCATTAATGCGGAGGAAGAGGAGCAGAACAAACTGGTGAGGGGTCGGAAAGGACAGAGGTCTTCAACACCCCCTCCTAGCAATGCAGAAAGCAAAGCGCTGCCCACTTCGACTTTCATGCTGCAGGGCCCTGTAGTAACAGAGTCTTCTGTCTTAGGGCATCTGGTTTGCTGCCTGTGTGGCAAATGGGCCAGCTATCGTAACATGGGTGACCTCTTTGGTCCTTTCTACCCCCAGGATTATGCAGCCACCTTACCCAAGAACCCACCTCCAAAGAGGGCCACAGAAGTGCAGAGTAAGGTCAAGGTACGGCACAAAAGTGCTTCTAATGGTTCCAAGACAGATACAGAAGAGGAGGAGGAACAGCAACAGCAGAAGGAACAAAGAAGCCTAGCTGCTCATCCCCGCTTTAAGAGGCGGCACCGCTCTGAGGACTGTGGTGGAGCCTCTAGGTCACTTTCAAGGGGAGCTTCTTGTAAAAAAGCAACCACTGATGGTGGCAGTGGTGGTGAAAAGACTCCTTTGGACTCAAAACCCTCTATGCCCACTTCAGAAGGTGGCACTGAGCTGGAGTTACAAATTCCTGAACTACCTCTTGACAGCAATGAATTTTGGGTCCATGAGGGTTGTATTCTCTGGGCCAATGGGATCTACCTGGTCTGTGGCAGGCTCTATGGGCTGCAGGAAGCTGTGGAGATTGCAAAAGAGATGGTGAGTACCTAACCTTACTATCCAGAATTTAATTTTCAATGTATATGCCATTTTGAGTGCCATTTTCTGCTTGTTTTATGTCTTAAGCCATCACCGTCCATCTAAAATCTCTAGCGGTGGCCTTTTGATGACTTTATTTAGATCTACCACACTTGTTCAGGCATCAAAAAAAGCTGGATACTCATTACCTGCTAAAAATTATGGATGTCCAGTTCCTTTCTCATGACTACAGTGATCTTTTTCTCTCCTTTTTATTAAATATTTCATAGTTTTAGGGCTCTTGGAGCCTTACATGGAAAGGGCAAGTGGCAGCAGCCATGAATTGCAACAAAGAAGATTCCAATTCAGTATTGGGGGGGAAAAAATCACAGCAAGGATGGTCACACATGAGATCAAGGAAGGAGGAATGGCAGAAGCTGTGGAATATCAATTCTCGGAGATGCACGGATGTGACTCTGAAGTTAGACACAGCTTCAGAGTTGGCTCTGCTTTCAGCAGGGATCCATTCTAACCTAAGTTATTCTGTGATATATTAGAGACCGTAGGACAATTTACAGTGCTTATCAAATAAGGTGGAATCACACAGAGGTCTATGTGCTTTAAAATTAGGATTGGTGAATTCAATATTAATTATATCACAGTTCATACTGAATTTGAAGAAAGTGCAAGTATAGAGTGAGTGAGAAGAAGTACATAGGATTAAAGCATAGGGACAAAGGGATAACTGTATTCACAACCACCTGGTTTTGGATGGAGACATTCACTGTTCTTGATTCTCGAGACAGGAGCTGACAATTTTAAAACCATAGTTGTATGGGTTTTGCCATCATCAGTACATTGCATCCTTTTATTTATTGTTAAATTATGCTTCCTGACCCTAGAGTAGACCATAAAAGAGGCACTAGACTGCTTTTCCCTGTTGCTTTCAGATTCTTTCTTTTCTAGAGAGAATGAGAATCCAATTTCTGTCTTCTCTTTGCTCTGTATTGTTATATACAGTGCACTCATTTCCTCCCCATGAGCTTTTCTCTTCAGATTTGATTCCTGGCTTGTTCTGCATTTTCACTCACTGTTCTTTGACAGTAATTACATGCTTCTTTGCCCTAACTTGATTTGGCCTGCATTCTTGTTTCTAGCTTCTCATTAAACAAAGTCAGTTAATTTCATTTGGTTTTCATCGAGCCATGCCTGCATGCTTGTTCTGATGCAACTGCTGAATTTCTCTTATCTGATAATTACAAGCTTTCTTTCAGGATCTCCACCATCATTCTACTCACAATGTGGCCATGCTTTTATGTATCTTGTTCACTAGTATTTTGAATTTTGATTGCTGATTTATTCCTTTTGCCTGTTTTCAGGGTGTGTCTTTCATCTATGATCCTTATTCTTCCAGTAGCAAATGTCTTCTCTGCATGTTCTTGAACTGCTTGAGTTGTGCTCCAGCGTTCCTTTTTGTGTTCATGTACCTGCAACAGGGGTAGGCCTAGCAGAAAAATGCTAAGCCAACAGTAGCACATGTTTCTGAGTTTTGCTTGTTGTTTGTCACCTAGGTCTTTCTCTGCTTTGGATATTGATGACTTTCTGACTGATTACTCTTCTCTTTTTCACTTTCTTCCGACTATTATGATCATCTTCTTCTCACAGATAGAATTTCTCTATTTTTTTTCCTCAACTCTTTCATCCACACAGACTCATTTCACTTGAACTGTGTGTCCTTTCCCACTACCTCTTTCCACTTGGCTCAACTTCTAGGTTTTCTTTTCCTTTGTAGTAGCTGTAGACATGAGTGTTTTCTGGGGTTTGTTGTTCTTTTTTTTAAAGAAGTATACAAAATGTCTGTGGCATCTCTTGCTTTTGCAACTGCCTCTTGATTTTATTTCCCCCTTTTTTTTAATCTCAAAATTCTCTGAATGTGTTGCCTGGTGCTCTTGTCCTCCACTATGGCTTCAGTTGTGCTCTAGCACAATTGTAATCAGTGTTTACAGTGATCTCTTCCTAGCTAACGTTCAGACCTAGTATTCCATTTTCCTTTCCCTGTCAGCTACATTTGTCACTACCAGCTGTGCTGCTCTTGAAGTCTCGTTCCACCTTTTTTTCCCATCTGTGTCCTCTTTTGATTACTTTCTTTACATTTCTTTTTTTTTTTTTTTTTGGCAGAGGCTATTGTTTGTCACTCCCAACTTTTGGTGTGTAGTTTGCTGAAGTCCTGCTTGTGCTTTCCTTCCATTTACCGTGGAATATGTTGCCTTTGGGGAGCTTTTGGTAATTTAATTCACTTTTATTCCAGAGTCTTGCAGAGCTTGCTTTTTGCTCCCAAGTTCACGTTCTTCTACCACAAACTTAAATTATTCTTGAATTCCTGGCGGGTTCTCAGACTCTTAACTTCAGAATATAGCTTTTAATCTACATCGTCCTTAATCCATAGTCTGCCACTGTGTCCTGATTTTCCTGTCACTCAGATTCACAGTCTTACTTGATTTTCAATTTATTTCTTCCTAATCCTTCCTATTTAAGTCTGTAAGAAATACTGCTTACTTTCTGTGTATGAGAAGTAATACGTAGCTTTTGAGTGCTCTCCACTGTTCACTCTGGGTCCGTATTTAATCTGGTTGTAAGATCCAGCTTTCAGAGGCAGAGACCATTTTCTTGTCTATGCTTAGTTTTGTTATGCCTTAAACACAGTAACAGGTGGCCTGGCTTAGTATTGGCTGCTTCCACATGACATCCATAAGAGTAATCCATCTTCTTCATTCACCTGTCACAGATAACAGCATAGATTCTCTCCTAACATTACTTTTCCTTCACCTTTTAATCCTATGGTAGCAAATTGTAGTGCTGTATCCTTCTCTGGAAGCAGAATATCCTCTGTCCCTCAGCTAGCAGAGGGTTATATGTAACACAAAGAGGGCAGTCAGGGCATTCAGAAGTGTACCTGCCAGAAGCCATCCCCAGGCAGTGGAAAGGCTCTGTTGAACTAGACTCTTTTGCCCCAGTGCCTGAGGAAAGCCTTCTGGCTCAGCTAGCCAATTTCCTGCTTGTCGCATACACTCAGTCTTTATCTCTTCCTTGCTTTGCAAGTGCCTTTTCTTTTTGTTCTCTGACGTGCAGTTTGTCTGTGTTACTGTCCTGGAAAAGCAGATGTGCAAACCATATAGCTGCTTGCTAGCCAGAGTGAGTAGACAGATGTGTGTACAGGCACACAAGAATCTAGGTCTTCAATTCGGTCTAGGGTAAGGAAAGACATTAGCTTATAGCATATGAAGGGTCATGAGCCTGGATGTGAATAATTCATGTATGTAACACATTCTGTTCAAATTAAATACTGCCATAATTCAAAATCTACTTAAACCACTCGTAATACCCACAAAGGGCAAATGTGCACCAAATTTTAACTGAATCCATACTACTGAGTTGAAATATTTCCTTTAGAGATCTGGTTCTGTTATTGCTTAGGCAGCATCCTGGTACAGAAATAAGAAACTTCTAGTCATAGAGACTGTAAACTGTTGAACTGTGATGTATAGGTAACCTGAGTACCTGCCCTACATTTCTTTTTGCACACACTCACCTGTTTGTTTTTATCACATGGATGGTTTTTTGGTGTTTTGTTTTTTTTTTCCTTCCAAACAGCTCTGCTTCTTTGCCCTCTAGAATCAGAAGGGAATTTGAAGTATTTTTCTTGCCATAACTTTTCTGTTACTTTATATGAATAAATGTCTGTGTCTTACTGCAGTTTTTTAAGAACAGCCCCATAGTCAGTCTCAAAGAAAACTCTAGAAGGTTATGTGACTGTCTTGTCTTCTAAGCAGGAATGCATTCTGTTTCTGAAGTGCTAGAATCAGCTCTCCTTGAAGGCAGAATGGTGGCTCCAGACACTCTTAGACTTCATGGTTCTGAGAACACAAATAGCTTCAGGCTAATTGGGCTGCTTTGGATGCAGAATGGCTTAATCTTCCTTATTTTGAGGTTCAAATTAGATACCTCAGCAGATGGACCTACCTGCTAAGTAGTCTTTCTGTCTTGGATTGCTTTGTAAACCATAGTAAGGGCCCTGACTGGCTTTCTTGCAGGTGACATTTTTGGTTCTAAGGCTAGTGAAATCTTGAACTGAAAAAATGCCATCTCACTAGTGCTGGGTGATCCTGTTGTTTATGGATGCTTTCTTTCAAGTATTGCAGGTGGCCAGACAACAAAATTTTTGGCTAGGTAAAGCAGATTCTAAGTGTTTTGGCATAAAATATTTGTCTTATAATACTAGGAATCATACAGCAGACGTTTCTGCAACTGGCTTTAAAATCCATATTCTTCCTCTTCAAAATTTTTGGTCTTTCATACTACGCTCATGTCAACCATTTCTTTGCATTTATAGACTTGAAAACCTAGCAGTTTCTTGCAGTTTGTTATAAATACTTTTTAAGGAAACAGTTTCTTACCTTGTTTATCTTCTCTTTGTTTTCCTATTCATAAGAAAATTTTCATCCAAGAGGAAATCTTGCCTACCTTTGAAATTGGCAGAATTATAAAGTCACTTTGGTAGTCGTCAGCAGATTTAATGCTCAGAAGAGTCAATGGTCTTTTGTTCTCGGTGTTAGATTTAAGAAACTGTAAGTGAAAAGAACAATACAGAGAAAGTCTTTGTGCAGAGAAGATAGTTTTACTATTGTTTTCTAAAACTCTGTTGACTGGGAGGTGTTATTCTGTTCTTTGGAACCTTTTTATAAAACTCTTGTTTCTTTTTCCTAAGGAAGAGGCTCTGTCCTAGCACAGGTGTTATTTGTAACTTTTTTGGGTTGGTTTTTCATTCCTCCCCATCCTTGTCAGAATTGAGAAAGCTAAATCTAGCTTTTGTTTCTGCTGATAGTGCTCTATGGAAGGAAAACTTGTTTATCTCCCTTTTAAAGATATCTTTAAAAAGGTCTAAAGAATTTAATGTTTTCCTCAAGTCTTTGCTTCATTTC
The DNA here is from genome assembly GCA_013396675.1 of Eubucco bourcierii. Taxonomy (NCBI): domain Eukaryota; kingdom Metazoa; phylum Chordata; class Aves; order Piciformes; family Ramphastidae; genus Eubucco; species Eubucco bourcierii. Next base: position 462,165 of record VWZE01000972.1, read on the forward strand.
CCACTTAAGAAATATTTAACTCCTTCTACATGGAAAAAAGTCCTTTCAACCCACTTCCTATGTTGCTTCTTACTGAAATGAAAGGATCATCTTGGGTTTCAGTCAGGAGAATTTCAGAGTAGAAGTGGTAAAGGGTGAAATCTGCCTGTGAGCTACAGTGTAACAGAAGGAGATTTTGGGCTTTCTCTCACCAATCTGGGTCTGTCCAACTGCATGGATTCTTTCAAAGCCTGTTGCTTACCCAGAGAGGAGAAATCTATATGCTTTAGGACAAGTAGAACAAGCCTGTTCAGAAGATCAATCTGACTTTGGAGAAAGTTCTTAAATCTGCATATGTCCTCACAGAAGTTCAGAACTTAAATGCATCTCTCTCTCTTTCCAAATTGATGCTTCAGTATTTGAACTTCTCATTACTGTTGAGCAGTGCCATCCTTTTGGCTCATTTTGAGTGTCATCACAGTATCACCAAGGTTGGAAGAGACCTCAAAGATAATCAAGTCCAACCCAGTACCATAGACCTCAAGACTAGACCATGGCACCACGTGCCACATCCAAACCCACCTTGAACACCTCCAGGGACGGTGACTCCACCACCTCCCTGGGCAGCCCATTCCAGCAGTCAATGACTCTCTCAGTCAAGAACCTTCTCCTCACCTGGAGCCTAAACTTCTCCTGGCACAGCTTGAGACTCTGCCCTCTTGTTCTGGTGCTGATTGCCTGAGAGAAGAAAGTAACCTTTGTTACTTTGTAGGGCTGTGGCTAGGTTTGCTGATGCTATCCGGATTTCATGGTTCTACAGAAAGTTGGTTTTGACCACTTGAGACACCTGCTAGTTGATCGCTCACAGTATCATATCTGAAAATCTGTACCACAAAGGAAATAAACATTTTCCTTTGTTTACTGATCTGGACCAAAGTTGTAAATTGGCTGGAGAAATGTGTCTAGAGAGAAGCTATTTACATTCTCAGATTTGCGAAATCAAAGCCTAACAAAAATGCTCCTACACACTGTAGATAATTGCTTTTAAAAGGTGTGGCTAATCAAATGCCTAAGCTGAGGAATCAGTGTGATCTGAGAAACTTGTGGAATGTTATAGCTACCTCTGGCAAAACAAACCAAAGCAATTTTATAGCCCAAGAAACCAAAGTAGTGTAAGACCATGAATCTGAAGGTGTGGGTTTATTCTGCATGTCTTCTGTGGCTCAGGTGTGCTTTTTTATCTCTAAACCAGGCTAGGAGTGAGTTTCAGTCAAGGGGAGGGAGGGTGGTGGTTCTGCTTTATCCTCTTTGCAAGCTGTTTGTTCCTACTGTTTCTCTTGTGCTAGCTTTACCAACTGTGCATTTGCACAGTGGGTTGATTTTTAGCTAGCTAATCCATCAGAAGACTTGCTTGGAGTGGGGGATCTTTGTTTCCATGTCAGCCATCTGAATCAGCTTACTCTTTGAACCGTGTTTGCTGCATCTGACAGGTAGGGCCCTTTCCACTGGTAATTAAAACCATTAGATCAAGTTAGTCATACCACAAAACTGCACATCTACCACTTAAAATGTTTTAGGCCCGCAGTGCTGATCTTTCTAAGTGTTGGGAGATGAATGCTGACCTTTTAGTCATTATCCTTGTTTTCAGAGAAGAAAAATCTGCAGAACCTGAAATTTTTTTTTTCTCTATAAAAAGCCCCTTAAGTGAAGTTCTGCATCAGGTCAGAGTTCAGCTGAAATAATAATCTGCTTCTTCAAAGACCACATGCCTGACAAACACAGGAAAGAAAACTTGTATTTCTTATACTCAGACCTGCAATAGTAGGGAGAAATTTCCAGTGTGACACTGGAGCTTGTTAATTTTTCCCTGTGGTGACAGGAAAACCAGTAAATAATCTAAAACTTGCCTGTTAGCAGTGGTTGAAAAAATGGTGTATTGAGAACAGTGCTTATTTTTGTCTCTTATAACAGCTCTTAGTATGTTTTAACCCCTCAAGTGAGCAGCCCCACGTAAACTTGAGGTATCTTCTGCAGTTACCTTTAAAGCGGTTGAGTTCTTGATTTTCACTGACAGTCTGTGTCCAAACACCTAGTTGTCAGAGCTGGAGGTGTGCTCTTTTGTTGAAGATAAGACTGCCCTTACTAGAACTAATTTGATATTCATTTTCATTCCTCAGGAAATGGCAGCATCTTTATTATTCTTCCACAGTATTACAAAAATAAGCATGAAATTTTGGGTGGAGAAGAAATTCTGAAAGACAGGCTGAATAATGGTCTTCAGATTCTGTTTTCTCAGAAAGGCATTGCCATCTGCTGTGCTACTGAAACTCCCTGTTGTCATGACTCCTGGTCTGTAAAGAGTGTGCCACCACAGAGACGAGAACCTGGTAGGAGCCCCTGTTGTAGCTCAGTTCATTGCCTTCCTCTGGTAGGGACCTGGAAGTGTGAATGACTAGTGCTACAGTTCTTTGTAGCACATGGCAGTTCTTTATATTGGTATCACAAGCTTCAAATGATGGAGAGGTGAGCAGACAGTCTCCAGATATACATTTCTGATCAGTATATTTCAGTATCAGGAGTGACTGGCAGCCATTAATTACATCTGTGAAATGAAACTGGCTTTCCTTGGGTTTGTTGTGAGCAGAAATGAGGTAAAGGTGATGCAGAATATTGGTGGTCATGGATTGTAGATCACTGATTCATGGAACGCATCAGGTTGAAAGGGATCCCATGCAGTGACCATAGAATGGTAAGGTTGGAAGGGACCTCAAGGATCATCTAGTTCCAATCCCCTGCCATAGGCATGGACATCTCCCACTAGTACAGGTCACTCAAGGGCTCCTCCAACCTGGCCTTGAACACCTCCAGGGAGGGAGCAGCCACAGCCTCCCTGGGCAACCTGTGCCAGTGCCTCACCACCTTCACTGGAAAGAACTTCCTCCTAACATCCAGTCTAAATCTCCCCTCTGCCAGTTTAAACCCATTGCCCCTTGTCCTGTCATTGCAAGACCTTGTCAATAGTCCCTCCCCAGCCTTCCTGTAGGCCCCCTTCAGATACTGGAAAGCCACTATCAGGTCTCCTTGAAACCTTCTCCAGGCTGAAGAGCCCCAACTCTCTCAATCTGTCCTCATAGTAGAGCTGCTTCAGCCCTCTGATCATCTTCATGGCCTCCTCTGGACCTGCTCCAACACTTCCGTGTCTTTCCTGTGCTGAGGGCTCCAGAACTGCACACAGTACTCCAGGTGGGGTCTGACAAGAGCAGAGATGCACATCTCCAACTAGATGAGGTTGCTCAGGGCCCCATTAAGTTTGACCGTGAATGTCTCCAGGAATGGGGCCTCAAGATGGCAGAGAGTAGAATTAGTTTGAGATCTCAAACATAAAGATGTTATTGGGAAAAAGGAAAGACTTCTCCAGTATCAGCCTTTTGCTGTGGGGACAGAGAAAAGATGAAGGGTAGGTAGGGAAGTAAATTTTGTGCATCTTTACTAGCAAACTCCTTTGTCATTAGCTTATCCTGAAGTATGGGCATTATGTCTGTGCTTCTACGTGGTTTGATATTTTCCTGTTTGTCTAGCATGTGGAGTGAGGAAAGCAGAAAATAGATTTACTAACAACAGAGTGTTGGGAAAGAATAGGATGTTTAACCACTTTAATTAGTTGTAGCCAGGAGCACTGGAAAGTTGTATGTAAAAAGGAGCTCACTCGTTCCACAGTTGTGGCCTTTGTATAAAGCATGAGAGATCCTTGAAATCTATGTGCAATTTCAGTTTAAAAATACATTTAAGTAATTTTAATTTCTAAGAAACTCTTCCAGATGTGAATAGGACCTTCTCCACGCAGGAGATTTCTAAACAAAGCTTTAGAACTTTTTGGTTATCCACAGACTCACACAATCCTTTTTGTAAGGGCTTTGTTGCCTGTTACTGTAGGGATGCCAAACTCTTGCTTAATTCTCAATAGCTAATGAATACAATCCATTTATGTGTCATTTTAGCTTGAATGTTTTTAAACTGTGCTGGCAGAAAGGTTAGGTTTTTGTGCTGTTTGTGTTTTGCTAACTTTAAACTGAAATAACTTTTTTAAACTTAGACCAATTCCAGATGGTATTCAGTTGAGCTCTGTCTCCTTAACTCCATTAGAAGAATGCTACTAACAAGTGTTGAAAGGATACTCCAGAATTTCAGAAGTTTATTGTACTCCACACCTCTGAATTTCTAATGGTCTGTATTTGCATATTTGCTCAGTTGTAGTCAAACTGTAAAAATATTTCACATGATTTGGAAAAAAAGAACATATTACCAAACTGAGCAAGCAAAGATTGAGAAGTAGTAAGAATTCATTGCTTTGTTTTATTATATTGCGTGGATTATTAGAATTCTATCTTTTGTAAGACTTTCTAAATGAAAAATTAAGTTTCCCCATTTTATTTTTAAAATAAATGTTTTCCTGAATCCTTTGATCACTGAATAAGCAAAAATAATACTTCAGTTATAGTAACATTCCAGCATTCATAACTAAAAGAAAGCTGTTCAAACACTGCAATGCAAACCAGATTGATAAAAAGCTATATGTAAGCGCAGGGATTTGTGCCTGTAGCCAGGCTGGGGTGTAGAAATGGTGCAGGCAAAACTGAAACACACACTGGTGGTGATGTGCAGGTCTAGTAAAACAGAACAGAAAGCAGTTTTTAACCTTTTATTTTCAAAAGTTAAGATTTCATTTACTGCCCATTGTAAGCCTAGTTACATAACCCCCATATCTTTTTTTTTTTTTTTAATTAGAGAAATATGTTCTGAAAGAGGTTAGATTAATTCCCTATATTTAGAAAGATGAGTAAAACTGAAGTATGATGAGTATTCTTGAAATGGTTTTAGAAACGACAGCAAAATTAGAGCTCAGCCTTTTTGCCTTGAAGAATGTTACTCTGAAGAGGCAATAGTTGCATAAAAGAGGTTCTGTCTGCACTGCACGCTTTGCCTGAGGTTATGGAAGAAACTGGGAAGGGAATTTGGGTTCCCTGAATCTTAAAACCATCATTTTTCAACTAATCTAAACTATGCTACTCTTAGACTGTTGTGCTCTGGGTAGTTTTTCTTTCTTTCTTGGCAGAGGAAATGTTTTTCAAACGATTTCATGCACTTAGCTGGACTCTGTGTGAAGTACAGGATAATCTTCATGGCTAGAGCACTTTGGAAAAAAGTTATTAATGAACCTTCATTGTTACGGATTGGATCCCAGCCAGCTGCTTCCTGATTAAAGTTTAATTGCATGATGATTAGTTTTCATTAGTAAGCAATTAGCATTTAACAGCAGTCTTGTATTGCTAAAGCTAGGGGTGAGCGTAAGTGGCTTGAGCCATGTTGAGAATGTATATAACTGGAGATGTGGGCACAAAATTGTTTGGGGAATATGGGGATGGGAATTCTGATGTAAGTTGCCCTCAGCAGCTTGTTCCTGCTGCAGTGCTGAGCTAGGAGGAGGGTTGGGGTGGGAAGTAGAGCAAATGACCAGAACAGCACAGCCTGAACACAGGGCGGAGAGGCTGGCTGTGGATTAGCCCCTCATGTAGGGAGCTATCAAAAATAATCATTTCCCTCAAAGGGCCCTTTGAAGTTCCACATTGCTCTCACTGTAATGCTGGTGTTCGTAGTCCTATCTCACTACTTGCCACAAGTAACTTTTTTTTTTTTTTGACTCCCCCCCTGAACTTGATGAAATTCCCATTTCTACTGTGATAGCAGTCCTTGATTGCTTTGTGCCACAGTGGGGTAAATGAGGGGAAAGATGAGTGCAGGGCAAGGGCTAGGGGGAGAGAAATAGATGAGGTAGTAAGTAGAAAAAGATGAAGGTAGAGGGAACTAGGAATATAGCAAGAGGTCAAGGCTTTTCTGCTGTTAAAGGTACAAAGGAGTGAAGAGTGTCCCTTGTAAACCACTTCTGCTCCATTGAGGAGTCTGTTGTGAAGATGAAATATGGTGGTAATTTCATCTAGGCTAAGTTTTGGTTGTTAGAACCCATTCTTCTCCCCTGCACCTCCCCTTCTTCCAGCACTACTGCTCTGTGACTGAACCAAGTCAGATAGCTGATCTGACCAGCAAGTTCTCCCCACTTCACCCCTCATCCTGTCCTCTGCATTTTTATCAAGCTAAATTTTTGGCTGGACCAGCTTTCTTGATTATTTGTGTTGGTACTGACAGGGGGAGAAACACCCCAGGTAGGGATGGAGGAAGGCAGCAGGTACAAACCGATGTCTTAAAATGGTCTGGAGGTGAGTGGCCCGATCAAGACTATGACTTCAGAAACTAAACTTTTCCAGGATGATAGTACTAATTACACAAACTAGTAAAATATGCATTCCATTGACTTTACTTTTTTTTTAATTTTGTCTTAAGATGGTTCTCAAATGTGTGTGGCTTTGTCTCATTTATTACTGAAGTCAAGCACAGGCACCTAGGTGTCTAAACATTTGAAAATGTAGGAGCCTCCTTATTCCATGATCTGAAAGCACTGGAGACTGTGTACTTCCTCCCATCCTCTGACCTAATTTGCCAACTGGAGTAACCTAAAGCAGTCGTTTTTCTTCAGTTAAAAGGATTAAAATAGCTGCAGTTCCTTTTGATAAATTCTAGCAGTGCTCTGGGTGTGACTTTAGTCATGTAGATCTACTTAAGTTGTCTGCAGACTTGCTGAGTTGTTGGCAGGAGTAGCCCTAACAGTGTAGGACTTTAACATAAAATACCAATCCTACTCAAGAAAAAGACTGTGGTGAGATGCAGAGCCCACACAGGGCTCTGTGTACTGCAGCTGTGCTGTTTGTCATACCTGAGATACCACTGGTAAAAATAGATTGCGTTGTGTCTTCCTGAGGTCTGGTTGCACAGCCCGTCATAGTATAAATACACTTACATCTTGCTTCAACCAGCTAATTGTTGTCTGTGTCCTAACTTTTCCTTCAGTTTGAGAAAATATTAAAGATTGATGATAAAAACTGGTTGTGCAGTCTTCACTTGTTAATTGAGTGTTTTCCCTGTATTTTTTCGTTTCTAGCTACTTGCACGTTTTCATTTATGCCTCAGACCCTTAGTCCTAACTCAGCTGTATGTTTTTTTTTCTTCTCATAGGTTACCTTTTCTCACAAAAAGTGGGGTTTGTTGGTACTTTGCACTACACTCCTGCTAATTGCAGCATTTCTTGCATCTCTGACTAATTTATTCTTACAGAGAACTCACACCTACTAAATTTCAGAAAGTTATTGATGATCAAAGGATGCTGTACAACTATGTAGAAAGCTTATTGCTAAGGGAAGGGAAAAAGGAAGAGACTGTCCTGGCATGAGTCTCTCAAATGGGGAATATTCTTTAAAGTATGTGGCTGCTCAATGTGAAACTTCAAAAGAAGTAAGGAAGAAAAAAAAAGGGGGGGGGGGGGGGGGGGGGGGGGG